>JABUQX010002910.1:0-32500 GCA_015478945.1 Trachelipus rathkii | reverse complement strand
CACACACCACACCATCACACACCACACACACAATACACACACACACAACGCCATCGCACACGCAGACTACGCACACACACACGACACATACACACACAGCACACCACACCCATGACACACACACAACCACACACAACACCGACGAATAAACAGCCCATCATCATCAATGTAGTTCAATTAAATCGAAATACGAGGGAAGGTAAAACTCAAGTTTTCGTATATATAATAACTTTATTATTTTCATTGAATAAACAGCAGTTATATAAATAACATTAAACAATATAAAATAACATATCCATATTAAGTTTATTTTAATATATATTAATTCAATCTGATCAGTGAACATAGGATTCATGTTCTGTTAGCTTTATATATCTCTCTATAAGTGTTTCGTAACCTTTTGAACGATATACTGGTAAACATATCTTCAGCAATACTAAATCATTTTTCGGTATGTCGATTAAACAGCACTCATTCAGTCTTACAACTAGAAAGTAAATTTTGAACTCCAGGATGGATACTGTCAAGACCATGATCTGTTATCTTTAATCCAAGTGTTTCGGTGTAAATATCATATAGATTGAACCATGTGCGATATATGTATATGTCATCTAAAGTAATGTCAACTATTCGTTAAGAGTGATGTTAATTCGTTTTTATTTTTAAAGTCAAGTTGCCTGTAATATTTATCATAGATGTTCGAAACGGGAAACTATTACACGTAGAGGCATGAAAGGTCCACACAATCGAATGGGTTCCAGTAGATATACGTAGTATCAAGGGTTTTAATATTTCACACGACGAGAGCAAACGTCTATTCTATTATCAACTCTCAAATGATCACCTCGTGATATATGTTCCCTTCTGAGGAGCAAACGAGATCCTTAGACATCATAACAGCAAGAAAGTTAGTACAAATTGAATATGATCAGACTCAACGAGTTACCTACTCAGAAACAAAACGAATAAAAATTTATTTGTTTTTGTAGGAGTTAAAATACGTTTCACATTATAGAGTCATTGTTTCACTTTGGAGATTTCTCTAAACTTCTGATCATCTTTTCATTAAAAAAGGACTTCAATTGGCATTTAAAAAAATGCAAAGAGAGGTATTTAGTCTAGCTTCACACTGGATACAAAGGGCTCGATCGCTCAATTGCCTCCTTTCGGAGTACAATAAAGTTGCAATACCTTTAACGAAACCTTTGATACTATCTTTAATAGGAAACTGACAAGAAACTAAGATATTACTTCAGGTTTTCTAACCAATTATTGCGACCTTCTATACACTAGTCTCTGAAGAAAATAATGCAGACTGTAATTTCAAAACTCGTCTTAGTTTTAACTTTTACCTGCAAGCGACTATTATAATTTCCACCATTAAAATTTCGCCTATTTGAGATGGAATTTTTCACTTACAAAATGTTAAATTTTTTTCCTTAATAATAATAAAAAAATTTTTTTTTTTTTTTTTTAGTGTGACAGAAACAAAGATAAAAGAAACAGTGAAAATGGTGGTGTGGGTGGGATTGAGTCAGAAGAGGAAAGAATGGAGGAGAGAGAGAGAGAGGCGCAGTTTTGATGAATGACTTGTGGTATTGCACTGAAGTATGGTAGACTTTGTGTGTGTGAGTCTACCTAGAATTTAATGGTTAAATTTAAGTTTGAGTCCAAGGTATGTGTGGTTGTGACGTATAATCCATCTGAGGGAAACGTTGAAGAGAGTATGATTTTTGGGATAATCTGAATGATGTTTTTGGATAGGGTGAGTAGAGAGCTTCAGATTGAGTGTTGGGGACCTGAATGGTTCCAAAAAAAAGATAGTATAACAGGTGGTTTTAAGGGTTGCCAGAGAAAATGAATGGTAGGAAGGTGAATTGAATTCTGTGAGGAGAGGTATGTGTGTATTATGCTGCTTTAAACACAAGGTACGTAAGGTATAGTTACGAGGGATTGTAGGAGAGAGAGATAGTACCATTATAGAAAAGTAAGACTGATTTTGTGTTGGTGAGAAGATGTTGAAGTATGGGTTGGATGTTAAATCAGTAAGGGGTTTAGGAATGGGATTATCATGGATCATTATGTTGTTTGACATGTAAAATTAAGTTAGAGTGGGGCTTGGATGGAGAGGGAGGAGGTGATACGGAGAGAAGTGGGTAAATTAAGGTGAGAAGTTAAGTGAACAACGTAATGGGAAAAGTATATGTAAGAGACGCTAAAATCAGTTGAATAAAAGCTGGAAACTGAATAAATCTGGGAGCAAATGAAGAAAGTAATTGTTAGTAGTGCAAAGAAAGTATTAATGTGCTAAAGTAGGAAGTAAAAATATTAACAGTGATGGGTGAAATGAAAGAATAATAAAAGTTTAAAAGTAAAAAAGAAGCGTGGTTGAATGTCTAAAAGCAAATGATGAGGTCTCAAGGAATGATGAGGAATTATATAAGGAGGAAAAAAGAAATACAAAGGTGCATACATAGGGAAAGGGAGCGCGAAAGGTTAAAAATGAGAATAAGAGGGATCATCGGCTTAGAATGATGAATAGGGATGGGTGCTTTCGTAACTGATGATATAGATGTGAGGGGGAGTGGAAAGAACACTTCACGAGATCTGCATAATTTACAGCGTGGTGAAGGAGCTGATAGTGTATGTGTGGGTTTGATGGTTTCAAGAAGGAATATGTCGTTTTTGGGGATGAGGTTGTGGGAGGTAATGGGTAGAATGAAGAAGCTGAAGAATGGTATAAATCTGCGGGTATAGATGAAATTACAGGTGAAATGTTCAAGAAGAATGGAGGAGAGATCGTGATTGATTGGATGGGAAGTTGTGTAATAAAGAAAGCAGCAGTTTATAGGGTATAGTCCCAGGGTTGGAGGAGAGCGATATGGTACCGCACTATATAAAGGGTAAGGGAGATAAGAGGAACTGTGAGAACTATTGGGGAATTGTTTATTGAGTGTTGCAGGAAAGATATATACTGGTATTTTGGTCTGAAAGAGTGCCATCAATGACTGAAGGTTGATTGGTGAAGGAACAGGAACGTTTGGGAGTGAGGTAGAGGATGTGTGGATCAAATGATTGATAAAATGAGGAAGAATATAAATTGTATTTGGGTTTATGGATTTGCAACAGGTATTATGATAGGGTTAATAGGAGAGGTCTATGGCAGGTGTTAAATTGTTAGTGATATATGGTGGTGTAGGCTTCTGAATGGAATCAAAAGAAAGTATGTACGGGATAGTAGAGCGTGTGTAAGAATAAATGGTGTCAAGGATGATTGGTTAATATTAATAGCAGGTGAGACAGGGATTGCGTTATGTCTCCTTGGTTATTCAATTTGTATATGGATGAGGTGTATGAAAATTAGAGGTGGGGGGTGGCAGGAAATGGTGTTAGAATGATGGAGAATCAGAGATGGCAGTGGAGGTGCCCTACCATAATATATAGGATAGATTTGGTTCTTTGTGGCGAATCTGAAGAGTTTGAGAGGGGACTAGTGAATTTGTGGGATGACAGTAAAAAGAGGTTTGGGTTAACATTAGATAAGAGTGGAGTTATAGTTGTGAGTAGGGACAGTCTTCAGTGTGTGAAGTCATGTTAGATGGTGAAACTGGAACAAGTGTCTGAGTTTAAATATTTGGGGTATATGTTGGATGAGAGGGAACAGATGATGATGCACGGTGTGTAGTAGGAAAGAAGTTGTGTGTAGTAGCAGGAGAGGTGGCTGAGTTACAATTAAATCGTTGGTGAATTTAAAGGACTAAGTCTGGAGTGGGCAGGGTCTTGTAAGGGGGTATGGTTGTTGTCACCTGTGTTATTGCATAGTAGCAGAACTATGGTCTGGAGCAAGAGGTATAGATATAAGGTCCAATGTGTTCAGATGGACAATCTTAGGGGGCGAGGGTTTGAAAAAATTTGATAAAATGAGGAATGAACGTATTAGAGAGTTGTGGTTTGGAGAAAAGTGAAAAAAGGAATAAATGAAAGTATATTTGAGATGGTTTGGTCAATAGGAAGGATGAATGATAGTCGGTTTGGTTAAGCGGATGTATAGTGGTTTGCGTGTGTTGGGGACCAACCGGCTGGGAGACCGAAAGTGGATTGAGTTGTGAAAGAATGCCTGGAAATGGGGGAGTTTGGCAGAGCGAGAAGAAAGGTGCATGATAGGAGAATGGCTGGGTTTTTCATTGGGGGTATGGATTTGGCGAGGAGGCACACCTGGGCGGGGATATTCATTCGGCAGTTTACCATGGTGAGGATCACGTGGGTCCGTGGCTCTGGGGTGGATTTTCAACTACGACAGTTCTTACTAATTAATATGAGTGGTACAGAGAGGGCGGTAAGGCTGGGAGGCTCCCTTTTCGACTTTGTCCAAGTTCTTCCTACTGCTTCCATTTGTCACGCCTTACTCCCATTCTTGGGAAGAAGGAGAAGATGAAGAAGAAAGATAATAATAATAAGTTAATAATAATAATAATAATAATAATAATAATAATAATAATAATAATAATACGGAAAAAATAGTGAAAAAAATTTTTCCAAATTCTTTTTTCAAAGAAAAAAAAAAAGGACTTTGCAAATCTAATCCTAATCTTAAAGTGAAAACATAAATGAAATATCAATTTTAACCATTAAAAAAATTTTCCTTAAAGTATTTAGGAAAATTTTCATCGACTTCTTTTTTTACACAACCAAATGAACAAAAATAAAATAAAATACAAAAACCTTTTATTTGTACACCTATATACATAGTAAAAAAAGCATTTTATATAATATAATAATAATCATAAGTAAATGTAATGTAATCTAGTAAATGTAAGGTTAAATAATAACAATAATTAATGAATAAAATAAATAAATAAATAAATATTTAGTGTATTATTATTTTCAATAAAATATAAATAAAAACTATACAATGGCAGTCTTAATACTTTTATTACTACAACAACTACTACTACTACAAATAATAATAATAATAATTTGCAAAAACTGTAACAAACGTTGTACTACAGACAATAGGTTGAAATTGAACGAAATGTTCAGAAATATTCAACCAATTCCCAATTTAAATTAGTACTAATTTCTCTAACAAGGAAAACAAATGATACACTTGTACAATTACCTTTTCACAATAATAGTCCATCATGACTTCACCTGCAAGTCGTAATATAAAAAACTTAAGAAAATAAATAGTACACAATAATTCCCTCACCGTAAATGACACACCTTATTTGTTATGATATATATATATATATATATATATATATATATATATATATATATATATATATATATATATATATATATATATATATATATATATATATATATATATATATATATATATATATATATATATATATATATATATATAATATCAAGTAAATAATATAATAATAATAAAATAACAATCAGTTTGAAATTAATTTACATTTATATTATTCACCCACTGTTAACTAAAAAAAAAAAGAAAAAAGTATTCCTCTGTAGAAAATTATTTGCCCAAACGAATACTTTTTGGGTCTGAGAATGGACCAAGTCGGCTTCTTATGTCCACCGCTCGTACGGCAAAATGGTAAACGTGTCCGGGCATGAACTGAAAGAAAATAAAATAAAATTATTAATATGCAATAATAATAATAATACTATTACTACTACTAATAATAATAATAATTAATAATGCCCGCAGTGGGGTATTGATTCTGGTTATTTTGTTGATATTGCAACTTAAGTCATTGCAACTTAATTCACTTCAGACGTAACAGTGTACCTGGATAATCATCTTAGGTCTGATATTTGCGTCTTTCACTTTCCTCCATTTCTTTTTCACCAATTACTGCACTTCTTTTGCTTTCTTCTGATGCTCAACTGTTCGCTGAGTATTCTCGGTGAAATTTTAAGCAGATGATGATGATATTTCACTTTAAGAAATTTAATCAGAAATTCAAGATTACATTATTAAATTCAAAAATAGTTACTAAAAACTAATAATACACAAATATGATGATATATAGATAATAATATAATATACAATTTCAGAAAAGGGGCTACAGCTTTGTGTCCTTTGAGCCACAAGATAATACCATTCTTTACTAGATTCAAGTAATTGGAACTAAGAATTATAACTAATACAATTACTATTACAACCATTATTTTTTACTTTTTTTTAGATGTACAGGGACCATCACAGAACACAGGAATGTGGCTATACTGTGTCAGTATACTAACAACTGGGGAAGTCCCTAAACAAAACGAGACATAAACAGTACTGAAAGGGTTAGATCTTATATAAAATGTTCAGTTCCAACAAGATAGCAAAACCTCGATCACTACGAAAACGAGAAGATTTGGATAGGATGTCTGGAAGGCGATATTGGAAAGGTACAGTGAGCACATCAGGGAAGATCTTACTTGTAAGGGCTGAGATGCCACCGCAACACACAAAAATATGACTATAAGAGGGAAATTGAAAGAGCAAAATGGGCAGGTCAGGAGATCCACCCGCGTCATCCATAAGAGAGGTTGGTATAACCCAGACGCAATCGAACCCGGAGAACCTCCAGGAGGCGACTCTTTCTACAAGAATATTATAACAGTCGTAGCGCCACAAGTATCCTCTGGGTCAACATGTCTGCCAGCCAGAAAGGAAATCCCCCAACGTATAATGAAAAACTCTGCAGCAGGGAAGTGTCCCAGCCGTAGAGCAGGAGGAAGTACTGGACATTCGACACCATGTGAGTTGGCGCGTATTTGGCCTCCCTATCGGCTTGTTCATTTATAGGAACGCCCGCATTGGAGAGGATCCAACAGAAAGCAATACTTTGCTTCATCGCAACCAGCGGGCAGAGACCGAAGGGGTTCTTGTCAATCGGTAAAATAATGCCTGGAGAGTGCTTCTAGAATCAGAAAAGATGGTATAGTTACCCTGTTGTGTGATGGTGCCGATTCTATCCACTGCCATAAACACCGCTATCAGTTCATCCAAGAAAACAGACGAATAAAAGTGGAAGGGTGTGGGATACAGTGATGTTTGGAAACAAAGCTCATTTGCTGTCATACGCCTTTTCGATATCAAAGAATACGGGTCAATGGTATTTTGTAAGAGGCAAATTCCTCACGCATGTCGTGATCTAAACGAAGGAGAGGATCCTGAGTACAGCGATGGTGACGGAAACCAAATTGAGTTAGAAAATGCATGAAATTGCTCCAATGTCGGAACAAGACGGGAAGTCACCAGTCTCTTCATCAGTTTGCAAGGTGCTGCAGGTTAATGAAATAAGGGCGATGGTTATCGGAAGAGGTTGGATCCTTCCCAGGTTTCGAAATGGGGGACAAACCAGACAGAAGGGAAGATTCCCTCCACCCTTTTCTATTATATAAGCTGCAGAGGAATTCAGTGGCGGTAGGATGAGCTTTCCTTAGCACGTGGAAGGAAATGCCTTCAGGGCCAGATGTTTCATCTTTGCAGTTTTAAGGCCTCCTGGAACTCTGCTCTGGTGAATAATCTGTTGTGAGGAAGGTTTCTCTAAGGGGAGCAGAAAAGCCTAGTCTTCACGCGCAGACGGTCAGAACTTAATGGTTCATGATACGGTGACCTGCTGAAGCAAGAAGCGAAGTAATAGCCCAGGAGCAGAGATGATATCAGAGATATGGGGATCTGTATGGGGTTATAGGGGAAAATTTTCGCACAACCTTATGAACCGATGATACAGGCGAAGAATTAACTGTGTACACATAGTTGCGGAAATATTGAATCCTTGTTCCGCGATTAATACGCAGCGATGGGTTGCTGAAGCTTCAAAACCTATTGATTGGTCACTTTCAGATTACTACTACTAATCAGACTAAAATCTTTTTCTTCCTTTTCGACAGACTCAAGCCAATCCCCATTCATATCGTAGTTAAATCATTCATTTGAGCAACCTACATGAAGAATCTTACACTATTTACTATTAAAATTCATTTGCCCACCCAAGAAGTTTTTAAAGATCACTTTCAATCTATATACGTTCATCATTATTCGTTACTGAGAAGCAGTGTCTGGACAGCTAAATCACTAGTAATGATTGTCATTAGCCTTTCTAGATTAAAAAATAAAAAAATAAGATTAGAAAAAATTTTACCTTATATTTTACATATTGCATAAAGATATTGATTCTCATTGACTGAAATCAAGAGAATCAACACAAAAAATTAAACCAACGTTTATATATATATATATATATATATATATATATATATATATATATATATATATATATATATATATATATATTTCTTTCTTACTATATATATATATATATATATATATATATATATATATATACTATATATAATAATATATATATATATATATATATATATACATATACCTTATATACTATATATACTAAAAAAAAATATATATATATATATATATATATATATATATATATATATATATATATATATATATATATATATATATATATATATATATATATATATACCTGAGTCAAAGTGCAGGCCATAGGTAGCTCAAGAGCTTTCACACTTCCTACTTTCTTCCACAGAGCTGGTGTAGGAGCAGCTGTACCTTCTTGATAAGCATATATTTGATACGATGCAATACGTTCATGTTCATCAGTTTTTGCCATATTCCATGACAACACAATACCTGAAAAAAATATTATTATTATTATTATTATTATATATATTATTATTATTTATATATATATATATATATATATATATATATATATATATATATATATATATATATTTTTTTTTATATATATATATATATATATATATATATATATATATATGCGTGCGTGTGTCAGTTTTGTTAACTTTACTGGCCAGCAATAATACAAAAATATATATTTTTTTTTTAATAAAACAAGTAGCCAAAGTAAGTTACTTACTATTATCCTTGTGACTAAGTTTGAGCGTAGGAAGTGGAGGAAGCTTTTTAGAATACCCTGATGTTTGCTGTGGAGGCGCTCTAGGGAGAGGTGCTGGATGACGGGGTGTAGTGGTAACAAAAGTACCTCCATTCATTTGTGCTCCAACAATAGCTCGTGTTGTCTGAACAATGCCAACAGGGGAGGTGATCTTTACATTGGAGTTCTGGGAGAGAGATGTTCTCACCATAGCTGTAGTATTACTGGTGCTGGCAACACTACCAACTACGAGAGCCGTGGGAGGTTGACCATTAGAGGATGGAACTAATAGTAACTGACCCACACTAGATGGCGGGTTTAGGGTTACAAATTGACCAGGTGAAGTCTGATTTATATTCACTCCCGTTGCTGTCGTACGCTGAATAGCCACAAGACCGCCGGCTTGTAAAGATGCCCTTTGGTTTTTGGCAGCTGAAAAAGAAATATAATTTTAGTTTTAAATAAATATTTAGATACATTTATACGTAGAGTGATTTCTCCCCCCCCCCCTTCAAAAAATAAACTTACAGGGATGTAATCTTTCAGCCCCTTCTCTTTTAAGAACAATAATCCTAGTCCTTTTTTATTGAAACGTTAAAAAGCACATTTAATGTTTTTGCTTCAAAAACTTTACTCTACCAATGCACAAAACAGAAGGTTCAAAAATTGATACATTAAATATTTTCCCCTATTATATAACATGTCAGCAAAAAAAATTATTTATAAATAAACAAACGGCTTTCATCAAGCACGGCAACATACAATAGTATAGTAATTAATAATAATAATAACTATAATATAATAGTTACCTTCGTCATCATCGGTCAGGTCAATAAAAGATGAGGCACCAGCGTTAGTAGCTGAAGCAGCAATTGTAGCTCCTGTTACTGATGATGTCAGTGTTGCTGTAGAAAACTGGGTAGCGGAAGAATTGATTGGAGTTAAAGGTGTTCGAACAATCCGCGTTGTTGACACAGGAATAAACTGAGATCCAACACCACCTGTAAGATAAAAAATTATTGAGATAAAAACTATTACATATATTTTTGAATAGATGTACTTTGCTTACATTTTATAAAAAAAATTTAAGACCTCACAATGTTCGGACATTTGCCCGAAAACTAATTAAGTAGGTTAGGAAATAAACGTTTTTAAAACATTTTTGTTTAATAGCTTTATTTTCATATTAGGCGAAATGTCCATCGGTCAAATGTTGAGAGTATCATTCGAAATAAGAGCTTTATTAATTTTTGCTATACACAATCACTCAAATTCTTTCAATTCCTCTTTTTTTTCTCCTCTAATATAATTAAAGATTTTCTACAAAAAAATATCTTTAAGAACAAATTTGATTTAAATACAATGAACAATATTATCGTTAAGTGAAAACGTAAGAAATTTATGCAAATATATGAAAATATATGTATGATTTTCATTCATATATATTTACATACAAAATTGACAGTAGACAACATTACGCTATATGCACATGTTCTATCACAAAAAATAAATTACTAGTACTGCTGCTACTACTACTACTAATAATAATAATGATGATACAAACCATTCTGAGGTTGAACAACAAATGGAACCATCACTTGCGTTCCGGCAGTCGTTTGAGGACCTGCTAAGTTTACAGTCTTCACTGTTGGTTGTGGAGTACTCTGCCAACATAATAATAATAATAATATTCATAGGACATAGTTCATATATATCTCTCCTAATGATTAATTTACTAGTTATGCTATGTAACTACTTATTTTATACTATAATATCTCTCATAGATACAAAAGCATTCTGATGGTGTGTTGGAGTGTGGGCGGTTTTTGAACTATGTACAAATGAATTTAACTCCGGTTGTTTGGTCGTTCTAGCTTGCTTGTCCTTTTGGGCGCTCATGTGTTGTGAGGATGTGCGTGCGTGTACTCTCTGTTGCTGTCGATTCTGTTTGGATCTGGTGATTATGGTTTGTTCGCGTGAGAGTAGTACTCTTCTGCCAATCGTGAGATATTAATGCTCTCTCTAGAGTTAAAAATTATGTGGGAAGTTTGATATGATAATGGATTTTTAAATAATGAGTTTTATCTGAGCCTTAACATTATATATGTAGATGGTATATCTTCGTAAATGTATATAATAAATATTATTTGAACAGATTGTAAGTGCTTTGAATTGCTCCTTTATTGTAATAAATCGTTGCCTTATAATTCTGTAGGAAAACAATCTCCTGTAAGTAATGATTGTAATAATACCCATAAGGTCTATAAAGTATTTTCTTCAGATAAATTGACAGAATAAAATCCAGGAGAGTAACCATCACCTGATGTGAAACTAAGAGCGATGCCCCCTCCCCACAAAACAATAGGGGCGGGGACCCTTTGATTCTTAAAGATTATATAGTCTTGTTTGTGATTTCATCCTGAATATTTATTATTAATGTTTCTAATAATATTAATAATCAATCATGCGAGAGGGTGTTGGTATGCGTGATAAGCTCTCACAAGCAGTTCCCAATTTGTTGTGTGTTTTCTTAATTGATTTATGTTTTCATTGATTTACCTTTTCATATGAGGAGTGCGAATTGTGTTGGTGTGTTTGTTATGTTCGATATAAATAATAATTATAATATCATGTATAAATTTATTATAATATGAAATAATATAAAATAGATCTCTTCTAGAATCTGTTCTAGTGAGTCATTTTGTTCATAGGAAAGTTACAACTTTAGTCTTAATGCGAGGCTTTGGGGGTTTAGCAAGGTTTTGTGCACTGGATGTCATAAGATGGTTCTCGTGAATGTAGAGGAGGAGGATGAGTGTGCCGTGTCATGGTCGCGGAGTGCTGTTCTACTTCCGATTAAATTCATGTAATTTTAGTGTCCTGAGAGCTATTGTGTGCCTTTGCTGTGCTTGTGTGGGATGTTATATGTGCGTGTGTTGACTATGTATAACTGATATAGTTGCTAGATTATTTTTTGTACTGTGTTATTGTGTGTGTGGTGAGTGAGTAGTGATATATAATGTGTGTTTGTTCTCAAGAACGTTTTCATAGCTATTTCGAGCAAGTGCTGATGAAACGCAATTTTCAATTCGTTATAAAACGTGGTACGTAGTATTTACTTGCTTGTGTGTTGTTATATTGGTGCTTTGGGTGTGTTGTGTGTGTATGAGTTGGATAGTTTAGTTGCTTTGTGGTATTTTTTTGTGTTTATGTTGTGTTTATCGGCTGTGTTATTATTGTATATGTTTGTAGGTAACGTATTGTTTATATAGGAGGTGATATATGAATTGTGGTTATTTTTTATGATTTTTATGTGTTTTTGAAATTATAATGATCATCGTTAGTTATGTTTATGGATGTTGGTTTTGTGTGTGAGTGAGTGCAGGGTCATTTATACTTTGGAGTTGGTTGGTCTGTAAGGTAATTGTTAATTGTTTGTATATCGTGGCATAGGGTTGGAGTTAGTACGTTAGTTTGTGTATAAAGAACATATATCTGTGATTTATAATATTTTTGGTTTTTTATAAAGATATATATACTGCACTATAATAAATAATTGTTTTTTTATTATAAAATTCAATGTATAATATTATTTTTTTTTATTATTCATGTTACAGGGAGCCCCACCAAATGGCCCAAAAATTTTTAAAAAAGACAAATAACATGTAATAAGTACAGTTAACTTTATTGCCACTTCACCGGTAAGCTGACTTATTATAATATCAAAGAAATTTTCGATTGCGATATAACGCATTGAATATTCAGTCAATACAATAAAAGCTAACATAAAATTGCCTTACCGTAAGATTTAATATAATTAGTACTTTAATATTAATATTCTCACACTCAATTTGTTGTGGAGTTATTCAGTCTTACAAAGTTACAGGATGAACATATAGCGTTCTTACTATTAAGTGGGAGGATCCTGATAAGGATAAACTCGTGACCTTTTAAGATTGTCATTCATGAAAGACCGATATAAAAAAGCAATAGGAAGATATAATGACGATACTACACGCAATATCGAACCAATTACATTACAAGAGGACAATCAATGAAATCAATATATTGAAAGATTGCAGGTAATAGTAGCGTGAGCAACTTTCTGTCAAATACTATGCATCTTATGAAAACACTTTTTACGTACATGTATATGCAATATAATGGCTGTGTGTATTTGATTAATATGTGAGTACATACTATACACAATTAAGTGCGCGAGTGACTCAAGATTATTCAAACGTAGTGCGTCATATTATCGGATGAAAAGTGAAAGAGATCCACATCACCAATATGAATTTCAGCATTAATATTATACAATTTACGTCCCCTCGTGATATCATATGCCACTCACATCATTCAATGTAATCCATAATAAGTGTAAAATACCGGAAGCATTTGTCGATGAATAATATACATAAATGAAAGTGAGCATTAATAATCAAGAATTAATGATAGATATCGAGTCATGAAATGTAATACGAAATTCTGCTGATATCAGCAATCCGGAGGTACCGTAAACATCTACACTCGGAAGAAAAGAGGCTGATCTATAGATTTGTCAGCTATTTTCGGCCCAGTTACCCTACGTTAGAGAGTGTTCAGACCATAAAGAGAACATCTATACTGTATTCCATGCTGATTTGTTAATAGCTGAAGTGGAGCGCAGAAGAAATTCTTGCAAGCTCGATACCCATTATGTTTTTAGAATAGGAGGTTGTTAAAGCCTGAAGGAGCTGAGGCAAATTACTGGAAATAACATGACATTAAGAGAGTAAGTATCTCCTGGTTAGGAATAAAATTAAGAGAGACGATGAAATACATATTATAGATAGTCCATTATAGTTATATCTGTCAGTATAGAGATAAATTGAAACTAATTGAGTAATAATAGCTATTACGGCTATGCAGACAAGAGTTTGCAGTCTCAGGAAGACCGCCACGTACGCTAGAAACCACACCATTATCTCGATCTCGCTCTTATTAAGAACGCAAATGCCAATTACTCTCAAGTTATTAACATTACTGTGAAGTATAAATCTCTATCTCATAGTATAATCTATCGGGGAATGAGACAGATGATATGAATGGCTACTATAGCAAGTAGCTTAAATTATATTAATTAATCTTCCTTTCATATTAATCCACCAGAGTGTGTTAGGTAGAGTGGTATGTAGAGTTGTACGTAGCTATAGTTTTATAATCACAAGTTAAGCAGAAAAGTTAATTTATATTGTAATGGCATAAGCGAAAGTATATTGAAATGAAATAGATACACCCTTCTCTCCATTTTAACCCCCTAAGTAGAGAAATTCAGTCGTGAAAAATCTCAAGTATAAAACCTACCCTGATGGCTTCACGATACTGTAGACGCCTCTCCTCTAGTTAGATTATACTTATTGCTTAGTTCGAATGTGGGTTCATTCCCTGCGGCAAAAGATCCACAACCAAGATACCTCGTAATGTGCGTTCGATCAAAAACGCTCCGGACATTTGCTAACTCGTTGCTCGTTATTTATGAGTGTCACTCGATTTGTTCTTCAATGTACACATCGCTGTGCTATGCGCAAATTGTCTTGCTCTATGTCATGCATATAAATGACATAACCTAATTACCAATGTACTCTCGTATTATCTTATAATTCATATTTTCTCCCTTATCTCTCTACCTTTATCCCTGCAACCTAATGCGTTCATTCCCAACTTTATCAATTCTTCTCACACCTATCAACACCCTAAGAAGTCCATTATGATACACACCTTTATCTATACTTATATTCCAGACGATATTTCAATTTATATCTATATCCAAAATTGCGTTATTGCGGATATACCTATCAGGCCAAAAACCTAGTATCTACACTTAAGACTTAAGTCCCTTTCTATATCCACCAAGGATTTAATTGCTCGAGACATTATCTTCTTTACCATCGTAAATTTTCACTACTACATTCTGCTTTATCATCCCTTTTCACTCAACATATATCCTATATACAAATATTTATTAAACAGATTAGAACTTAATAAGTAATTTTACACCGCGAACTCTCTACACTCACTACCATAACCTTTTACTCTTATCTACAATTTAACAATAAATACCCTTCCTTATTTAAATATAAGAGTGAAAGGTGAATAAAAGTTATTCAAACTCTTACATAATCTCACCACAAAATTAACATATAATCATTTACGCCATAACACCTCAAATATAAGTGCATCCTTATCACTCTCTCTTCCCCTGCCGTCCCTACATACTTATAATTACTTTCTAATACTACCCACTCAATAATAACTCAAATATTATATATTATAACCAAGGAGATAACACAACCCTGTCATTCAACCAACTTATATATATTCCATTCTGTTAGGCTCTGCACACGCTTCATTCACTATCGTCATACAACTATATTGTGAATTCATCTATTCTCAGTAAGTATGTATATACTTATATACAACTACTCCTATCCAATTATATTACGCCTGCGTCTAAGATCCTTTCTATACTTTAATACGTTATCTGTTAGCATAATCTCAATTTCAAACCTAATAATACAATTTATTTCTCTTATCTCATTATTTTGCTAAATTACATTGTTTTATTATATGTATAAATTATTTTGATTCCTATTTAACATATTTTTACAACTTTTAATAATATGTATTTACTTTCACCAATCTAGTTCCATCCAATACACTACTCATATGTGAAACGAGTTCAATAGAAACATACCGCAATATACTTCTCTACATTCCTGTATCCCCCTTCTTATTATAAATCGGTATCTATTACTTGCTCCCTCAATCCTCTCCGGAACATTATACTTTGTCGTACTCGCGTTGTTGTTATAGCAATTTTCATAATGTGCTGCATTTACGTAGTGGTGTCGACATCGTCGTTGCTGGTCGTTGTGATGTGTTCTGTGTTTGATCATATTCACCAGCTAAGTCATCATCTATGCTTGTAGTAGATGTTGTCTGTTGTGTTACCATTTCTTCAATTTTCTCACCCTACCTTATGCTCGCTGTGTGTGTCCCTTAACCTTTTTAAAGTTTCTTGTGTATATGCTGTGTGTCTGTTATATCTCCAAAAACCCTTATTTCTCTTGCACCATCAAAATCTCAACACATTCAGTATCACCTCTTCATTGCTGCCAATGATTAGACATTTTCGAAGTGTACCTCCCACTCTATCTTGTCTCATTTCATCAGTTTACGAAAGCAACCATCCCTTTTCATTTATTCTACGCAGATTCCCCTTACTTTCACTATTAATCTATCGCGCCCCTTCCAGAAAGCTTCCTATTCTTTTCTATCCCCATTTATATCTATCTTACAAACTGTTTATACCTCATTTCTCCCTCGCTACCTATGCAACTTTTAAGTCTTCCTTTTCACCTCATATATATATATATATATATTATTATTATATATTATAATATTATAATATATAAGTATTAATATATAGTATATATATATTATTAATATATAAATATTTATAATATATTATATATATATATAGTATTCTTCTAAATTCGTAATGAAATTTTTACTACATTCTATTCAAAATCATATAAATATCTCTAAAAATAACACCGTTTTGATATTTATAAAATAAAGTAGGTTCTCACAATAGTTGGAGTGGCTTGGATTCCAACAGATCTCTTCACTTTGACAGGAGCTACCAGATGACTTTTTCGCGCCAGGTGTTCAGCCTGTAATCTGTGTGTGACTTTCTTGAGATCTTCGATCTGAAATAAAGAAATAAGTAAATAAATAAATAATAATTTTGCTAGGAAATTTGTGCGTTTAACACCTTATGAAAATTTTTTTTTTTTTTTGGGTTCCTGCACCAAGAACAAGACAAATTTTAGAGTTCAAAAATTTAATAAATTAAGATTAAGAATTGATAAAATGAGGAAAGATCGTGTTAGGGAGTTATGTGGTGTGAAGAAGAGCGTGAATAAGAGAATAAATGAATGTGTATTAAGATGATTTGGTCATATGGAAAGGATGAACCATAGTCGGTTGGTTAAGCAGATATATAGTGGTGAGGGTGCTGGGAATCGACTGGCAGGGTGACCTAAGAAAGAGTGGATTGAGTCGGTAATGGAGTGTCTGAATTCTGAAGGAAAGGAATGTAAATTTGGCAAAGACGAGAAGAAATGTGCAAAGTAGAATGGCAGAGTTTTGTGAGGTAGCAAGGTTGTGGACCTAACCCAGGGGATAAACCCTATTGTAGATTTTTGGCTCACACTTAAGGGTATGAGGGGGTATAAAAGGGAGCTGGCTTTCCTTTCAGCTTACGTCATGTTCTATTTAACTAATCTTTTTACGGTGTATGTTGTGCACCTCATACCCAATCTTGGGTCAAAGAGGAAGATAAAGAATATTATTTATTTTATATTTTAGTATTTATTTATTTAATTAGAGAGTTTATAACAGTTTGGTGTGCCTCGATGAGAGAAAATAAGTTCGAATATATTTCAAAGGTTTACTGCACGTACCCAATAAACTCATTAGAACACAACTTACACAAGCCGATGAAAATTTAATTATTTGCTACTCTGAGAATGAATACTATAATGGTCATACCGCTTTTCTACAGAAATGTGGCATATTTATGTTAAGACTGAAAAAGGTACAACCTCGTAATTGACATCCTACCAATATAAGTTAATTCATTCACATTTATGATTGATATTTGATTTTAGACGTTAAGAATTAGTTACTCAAACCAGTTAAACCCTTAATTATAATCAATGCTAGACACTTAGGTAATTATCTTTGCTTTCACCTCTCAACCTTCGATCTAATAGTTTAATTTCCTTACAACGAAACGGTTTGCTTTACAAATTCTTTCCCCCCTCCCCCCGAAAAGGAAAATTTCATTATAATGAGCAAACTGAAATAACTGAAGTATATAGTATGAAACTTTTTCACACTCATGCTAATTTTGAAAACAAAATTTTTACCAACCTCTTTGTGAAATTGCGCTGCTTTTTTTCTAGTACTTATGATGCTCAAGATCTGATAATTAGTATCTGAATCATTTTATAGAGCTTATTCAGTATTTCACATATTTTACTCTATATACTATGCAAATGTCCTTGTTAGTAATATTTTAGATAATAATCTTTACTTGATAGCGCAACAACTTCTTTTCATCCTTACTCCATCTTCTTTCATGCTTTTCTTTTTTTTTTTTAAGTACTTTCCAGTATAACATTCTAATACAGCTCTGCATACTAAATGCACTTTACTAGTCGTTCTCTCGTATACAACTTCTCTTGCTAAATACTTATATAACTATATGTCTAATCACACTGACAAATTCTACAAACCCTGGATGAATATGAGCAAATTCTAGAAAAAGAAAATAGTACCACTGTTTTCAAGACTATCACTTAGTATAGATCATATCTCACATATAATATAGTTGTGCTATAATTACGTGAAGTTTTCACATAAATATTGAATAACTAACATAAATATTAATGTATTTATATAAATACCTTTCGTGTGTGTGTAGTTTACGTCATACTGAATATTATTCTAAATTAAGAGTTATATTTCTCATTATTCTTCTAGAGTTCTTTATATACGTTATAGAGATATATTTATATTACGGATTTCACGAATGGGCTCACGTAAGCTGTCATCAACTTTTTCCAAATCAACGTATGACTAATACCTATTATGTTTAACAACTTAATTTACTTAAACTTTATACAAGTTTTTTGGTTTATATAACTGTAGTTTTAATTAATTTCATTTCCTTGTAGAACAATATATTTGAGCTATAAGGTTAGATCAGATGTTATCTCATATTCTCATTCTTCATCTTCTTCATCTGTATGGATTACAGCAGAACTGATAGTTATATATATAAATTAATAATGAATTCTCATTTATGATAAAATATATAAGTGTTTATAATTATTATTGCGTATTTTCTTCTCTAAGATAATATTTGTCTTTAATAGAAAAGATCTACTAGAGTATATAGAGGATGAGTTCTTCTGATAATAGTATGTATTAGCAAAATAAAAGAAAATATAAATGTGAATCTAATCTCAAATCATAAGCCTAGTTAAATAATGATAATCTCTTTAAAATAGTCCACTTTGTCGTAAATAACCTTATATTCATCTCTTACCATGTATAAAAGCGCAGATAGTTAATCATATATATAAAAAATAAAGTTATATCGAAAAAAACAAAATAAGAAAAAGATACCAAACTCTTGTTAGTATTGTAAACTGATATAATTTCTTATTATTTAGAAAAAACTATATATAAAATCATAAAGAGAATAACATTTCAAGAAGAACATTTAGAGAACGCAGTACAATGAAGTATGAACTTATTTAGTGACTCAATAATATTAAAATTATAATCAGAAATGTATTTAGAGGATCTGCAGATGTATAATGATATAAATGATCGTCAAGCAAATATAAATTAATTATATTATATAAAAAGAAGCGCTACCTGAATGGTAAATAAAAATTAATCCTATATATATATATATATATTATTATTATATACTATATATATAATAATTAGCGGGAAAATAAAGAAAACATTCCTTGGATTAAATTCCAATTTTAATGTATAATATATATCAATATAGGTCAATATAAGTATACGATGCATCTATGTTATACATATATAGTTTACATACATATATATATATATATATATATTATAAAATATTGTTTATTATAAAGTATCTTATAAAGTGGAGGAGTATAGGCTGTGTCTGCGTGTAAAGGTATTGGTGTGTGTGTGTGTGTCTATTTGTATATGTGTGTGTGTATAGGCGTCATATGTTTGTGTGTGTATGTGTGTGTGTGTGTGTGTGTTGTGTGTGTGTGTGTGTGTGTTATATGTGTGTGCGTTTAGATGTGTGTGTGTGTGGTGCTGTTATGTGTGTGTGTGTGTGTGTGTTGTGTGTGTGTGTGTGTGTGTGTTGTATGTGTGTGTGCGCGTGTGGACGAGCGGGAGCGTGAGCCAAATTTGTGTGTATTATACCGAGGGCCAAAATATATATTCATTTTTATTTTATATTATATATATTATTTATAGTATATAATTTAATATTTTCTATACAACAGTCTATATATATATATAATTCAGTATATAATTATATCTAAATTTATAGTCTGATTGTTTATATATATATATATAGTATATTTTATTATATATATATAGATGATTACTTTGTATATATATATTATATTATTCATGTTCTTTCATGACCTTTTTAACACCTTGTTGATTTTGGCTGTTCCGCCATTTTGTTTTGATAGAGCGGTTTTGTGTAGAGTCTCTCATAATTTCACTCGATCTGTAATATAAGCGCGTCAGGGATTCAATATGTGTGATCGCCACATGATGATTCATCGTCCTCAGTTTGCCATCACTTCAATAAGAAATAGGAGTCGCGTCAAATCGTCAGAGAAAGGAATAGTTAAGCTAAAGTTAATCCAGCATTTCGTGTTCCTCCGTCTAATTAACACACAATGGTAAGTCCGAACCCGTCATGCTGTCTATGTGATCTGCTTCGTCGAGCTACAAACGGAAATTTAGAGCGTTCAGAAGTCTCCGTTGCAATTAAAGCGACTTGAAAGACTGATATTAACGCATCGTGAGCCCAAATAAACAATGGGGAAGATCACTACCTTAGTCATAATAAGAAAGAACCACCAATAAAACTAGTTTGTAAAGCCTGTTATTACTGACTCATTATGTCAGTGAATATATATATGTAATATTATATCCTTTAAATTGCTAACTCAAGCGGTACTCTATTCATTTATTTAATGATTATGGGTTACTTGATATAATTCGTAATTCTCTATTGAACAACAAACAATTAGTTTACTTTACTACCTGAGGCATAAAACCGCAGTAACAACTAAGTTTATCGGACTTATTGACATACATAAGCGAGAAGACGATGTGCCAATAATGCTTTACTTAGACGTGCGTGCCTCCTCACTGCCTTTTACTGAACTCTCCTTACTGCTTTTAGGTATCTGTTATAAACATAAGAATTTTTAGCTTGAAAACATAACTTATACATACCTATAAAGTACAGTTAAAACTAAATTGAATAATTATTATGTAGCATATATACAATTATTAATTATATTATATATAATATATTAATTGATGCATCGATTGCATCGATTGCATCGCATGCATCGATATTATCTTATTATTTTCATGTCATAATATTCGTGCATCACAATATTACATTTTGTTTTATTGCTTTACGTCATTAAGGGTATAAGTTTTTAGGTATGAATGGGATGATTATCACATCATTGAATATTCGATAATTAAATTTTTATTAAAAGACGAATGTGGTGTTTAGCCTCCTAATCTTAATTGTTTTATATTTAAATTCAATGTTAATTATAAAAAAGATTTTAATCTATATTATATAATATTAATATAATAGTAATGAATTGAATTCTGTGGCAGCCCGGTAAGCTGGGCTTTCCGTATTCAGAATATATCACTCCTCACTCCTTTCATTTTTCTCAGTCTAACTCCTTTTTATTTCTCGCTCCCCATGCTTGTTTTACTCAGACAATCTAATATATAACCATCCAATTACTGTCTGCAGCGTAAAGCTAGCGAGAGAACAGTGAGAGTGAAGACAACAATCAGAAAATGATATCTTCCCTTCTACAACTTCATTGGTCTGAGACACGTTTTTAAATAATGCATTGTATGATATATTAAATACATCATAAATAATCAAGATAAATAAATAACAATAAATGATATAATAATAAATATAATAATAGATATAATAATAATAATAATAATAATAATAATAATTATAATAATAATAATAATATAATACATAATATAATAATAATAAATTCTCTGTTCAGAGATATGAGTTATTATAGAAGTTTTAAGAAATCAGAAAAATAATTTTAGTTATTAGCTTCCAGCAAATTCAAACCCTCAAGATATTTTCAAATATCTAAAATTTACAATCTAATTCTTCCATACATTCATTGATTTCGGAATAGAAAATTAGGAATGTTGTGATATTTTATATTTAATAAGTTGGTTCAGAAAAGGAACAGTTTTTAGGTAAATATTTTTAACACTACTTCCCAATCAATCATTGTGGCAAATTTTCCACTTACAGAAATTTTATTAAGTGATGTAGTTCAGTTTTCCCAAGTGTCAGATAATATTCGAATATATTTTTATGGCGTGCAGCTTTGCTTCTTTGATTTTAAAAAAGGAAATTTTGTCTTTAAAAGAATAAAGTGTATTAAGATGGTTTGGTAATATGGAGAGGATGGACGATAGTCGGTTGGATAAGCTGATGTATAGTGGTTAGTGTGCTGAGAATTGACGGACTTTAAATCGAAGGAAAAGTGGTTGAGTCAATAAAGTAATGTCTAAAAGAAAGGAATATGCGTTTAGAAGAAGCAAGAAGAAATGTGCATAATAGGAGTGAATGATGGGTTTTGTGTGAGGGGCATGGTTGTGAGCCTGTCCCAAGAGATAAACTCTTACATTGACGAGATACCACAATGGGAGCCTGTCTCGGTGTTTTGAAACCCTAGGGTTGATTTATGACTGCGATGAACTCGCACTTAAGGGTATGAGTAGAGTGTATTAGGGTTTTCCTTTCGATTTACGTCATGTTCTTCTACTTAACTATCTGTTTCCGATGTATGTTGCGAATCTCACCCCTAATCTGGGGTCAAAGAGGATGATAAAAAAAATGAATCTGAGATAATTACATACAAATCGCTAAAAAATTGCGTTTAGAAAGTCATATATTTAGGAAGATGTCTAATCACCATTTATTATTGTATCAGCAAAATTTTCTGTAAAATCATTCACGCTTGCATATAATATTAAATTTTCGAATGGTATACTTATTCTTCATTGAATTTAGTTTCGTTTACAAGCATTTCACGTGCAAAATATCTTGCATTTTGAATCCCTCAAAGAGGATTTTATTGTCAATAATTGTGACACACACACGCAAATCTAGTCTTCTAAAATTCTCGATAAAGATTTCTTTAATTGTAAAGTTGTATTATGTTTCAACTTGTATTCTTTTAATCCAGTTGTTGATTAAATGACAAAACTTTTAAAATAGAGATCATGTTGTCAATTAAATTTCTAAAAACCAATGAATATATAGTTAATCAATAGCAGTTGGTTTCATCATTTTGTTTTTCAAATGTTAAAGACCAGTCAAAAGGTTATATCTACATATTCTTTTTAGGTTGTCTATAAGTTTTGAAGGTATAATTTAATAGTTTAGTTTCATTTGAAAAGAAAAAAACTATTCACAAAATCCTTTAGTCAATAGACATGACTTTTAATAGGATTTACATTTTTCTTTACGTTTAATTTATCAATTAAACAATGGAATTACATTGGAATCACTTTTTGTTACAGAATCATTAAACTGATCAACAAGAGTATTTTCAGTTTATCTTTTAGTGCGATGAAAGAACCTCATTAAAAGTTTTTATTGGATAATCAAATGACAAGGACCTACAGGTTTGGAATTTTATTCTATATAAAATTAATGAAAATTTGTTACAGATTATTGGAATATTTTTAAAATTTTAATTAATATTGTGTTATGTTTTTTATGAAGATGAGATCATGTCCTTCATTTTATATTTCGAAAGAAACTGCAATGAAAGTAAATCTTGTCCTCTTGAATGTAAAAGCTGAAATTTCTTGACAGTTGACAATATTGTCCCCTTTGGGAAACAGAGTTGAACTAATTTTAACATTAACACCTTAGGACAAATATTTCAGTGCCTAAACTTTAAAGACACAAAAAATTGAAAAAAAAATTATGATGTTCCAAATTCGATATATAATATTAGAATCAAATTTCACAAATTGAAATGAATTAAATATGTTGAATGTACGAAGATCTTTGAAAGACTTTCAAATGATTAATATTTTTGAAAAGCATTTTAATTTTTAAGCAGGTTTTTTTAACATACTATATACTAATTATTATACATTGTATTTGTATTTATCACCATTACTTGGATGAAATAAATTTTATTATTTAACTAGATATTATCATTGAAATTCAAAATTCAATTCATTATGATGATGGTTCTCATCTCTATTTGACATTAACATAAACAGAAAAGCGTCTTGGAAAACTCATATCACAATGGTTGCTAGGGTGACCTCAAAGAAGAAGGGAGTTCTGTTCAGGATCAAATCACTGCCCAAAAAACTTAAAAAACTATTCTGAACATTTGCAGTTCAATTGATCCTTTATCTTTGTGTTGCATCTTTGGAGCTTTGTCTTTTTTCTATAGAATCTACAACTGCAAGTGCTAAAGAAAACTGACCATTCTTTTACCATCACCTTTACAACGTATTCACTGCACATAAGGTGCAGTTTCTTGACATGAACTTTGTGTAGACATCAGTAATTTCAATCTTGTTCTTTGTGTTCCACCCTTCTTTCCAGCCATCTCTGTTCTGTTTAATTCTCTTTCATCTTTTGTATTTTCTGCTAAATTTAATCTACCTTACTCTAATGTCTACATCTCTGCCCATCTGCTAAAACATTTGCGGTAGGTGGTGATTGATATTTTTTCTACCATTATTAATTTACACCCCAACCCCAAATAGGACTTCCCTAGCCCTTGAGTCACCGAAAAATAATTTCATATAATATAATATTCACTCTTAAAAGACAATATATTCTCTTTCTTTCTTACTATGCTTTCTTGGTACTGCCATCCAAACACTATCAATAAGAAAACTATATCTAAGAACTACCATATTACCGAACAGCAGTTTCTCTTATGCATATTTTTTTTTAATTCACATCTACTTATATTAGGTATAGGTCAGAATCTCAGCAAGAAACTTGGAAAAGGCAACATCAGAAAATTTTAATCTAGCATCCTTAGCTTAACCTGAAGAGTAAATAAATCAGAATTTTTTTTTTAGATATTAGCTTACAACAAATTAAAACCCTCAAGATATTTTCAAATATCTAAAATTTGCAATCTAATTCTTCCATACATTCATTGATTTTGGAATAGAAAATTAGAAATGTTGTGATATTTTATTTTTAAGTTGGTTCAAAAAAGGAACAGTTTTTGGGTAAATATTTTTAACATGACTTCGCAATCAATCATTGTTGCAAATTTTCCACTTACAGAAATTTTAATAAGTACTTTAGTTCAGTTTTCTTAAGTACCAGATTATATTCGAATATATTTTTATGACGTGCAGCTTTGCTCTTTGCTTTTTAAAAATGAAATTTTGTCTTTATAAGACTAAGGTGTATTAAGATGGTTTGGTAATATAGAAAGGATAGATGATAGTCGGTTGGTTAAGCGGATGTATAGGGGTTAGTGTGCTGAGAATTGACGGACTGGAAATCGAAGAAAAAGTAGTTGAGTCAATAAAGTAATGTCTAAAAGAAAGGAATATGCGTTTAGAAGAAGCAAGAAGAAATGTGCATAATAGGAGTGAATGACGGGTTTTGTGTGAGGGGCATGGTTGTGAGCCTGTCCCAAGAGATAAACTCTTACATTGACGAGATACCAAAGTGAGAGCCTGTCTCGGTGTTGTGAAACCCTAGGGTTGATTTCGATTTACGTAACGTTCTTCTACTTAGTTATTCTGTTTCCGGTGTATGTTACGCACCTCACCCCTAATCTAGGGTCAAAGAGGAAGATAAAAAAATGAAGCTGAGATAATTATAAATCGATTAAAAATTGCGCTTAGAAAGTCATATATTTAGGAATAGGTCTATTCACCATTTATCATTGTATCAGCAAAATTTTCTGTAAAATCATTCACGCTTGCATATAATATTAAATTTTTGAATGGTATCTTCATTAAATTTAGATTTCGCTTACAAGGATTTGAAGAGCAAAATATCTTGCATTTTGAATTCCTCAGAGAGGATTTTATTGTCAATAATTATGGTGTCTTCACACACACGCAAATATGGTCTTCTAAAATTCTCGATAAACATATCTTAAATTGTAAAGTTGTATTATGTTTCATTTTGAATTCTTTTAATCCAGTTGTTGATTAAATGAAAAAACTTTTAAAATAGAGAGACAATATTAAGTGGCATCAGGGTTGAAATCACAGCTTCCGATGTGGATACTATAACAGAAATTAGCAAATTATTTATGCAATTAAATTTCTTAAAACCAATGAATATATAATCAATAGCAGTTGGTTTCATCATTTTGTTTTTCAAATGTTAAAAATTAGTCAAAAGGTTATATCTACATTTTCTTTTTAGGTTGTCTATAAGTTTTGAAAGTATAATTTAATAGTTTAGTTTTATTTGAAAAGAAAGAAAACGATTCTCAAAATCCTCTAATCAATAGACATGACTTTTAATAGGATCTATATTTTTTTTCATGTTAAATTTATCAATTAAACAATGGAATCGCATTGGAATCACTTTTTATTGCAGACTCATTCAACTGATCAACAAGAGTATTTTCCGTTTATCTTTTCGTGCGATGAAAGAATCACATTAAAAGTTTTTGTTGATAAATAATCAAATGACAAGGACCTACAGGTTAAGAATTTTGTTCTATATAAAATTAAAGAAAATTTGTTATAGATTATTAGAATATTTCTTTAAAATATCATTAAGGCTATTTACATTGTGTTATGTTTTTTTATGAAAATGAGATTATGCCCTTCATTTTATTTTTCGAAAGAATCTACTATGAAAGTAGATCTTGTCTTCTTGAAAGT
The DNA here is from genome assembly GCA_015478945.1 of Trachelipus rathkii. Lineage (NCBI taxonomy): Eukaryota > Metazoa > Arthropoda > Malacostraca > Isopoda > Trachelipodidae > Trachelipus > Trachelipus rathkii. Next base: position 5,795 of record JABUQX010002910.1, on the reverse strand, counting down.
AAAAGCTGAAATTTCGTCCAACAGTGGACAATATTGTCCCGTTGGGAAACATAGAGTTGAATTAATCTTACCATTAACACCTTCAGACAAATATTTCAATGTCTAAACTTTAAAGACACAAAAACTTGAAAAAAAAATTATGATGTTCCAAATTCGATATATAACATTAGAATCAAATTTCTCAAATTGAAATGAATTAAATATGTTGGATGTACGAATATCTGTGAAAGACTTTCAAAAGATTAATATTTTTGAAAAGCATTTTAATAAAACTCCACGAACTACCCACTACGTTCAGTAAGGTTTTGTGGCACTTCAATAATTCATAAAAGATAAAGGACACTCCTTCATTGATTTCTGCATAGAGATATGATGTTTATGTTAAAAAATATTTTTTCTTGTTTTTATTGTATAAAAGGGCTTGTTCCTCGCCTCATTAGCCTTTCCATTATGCATTAAATTTTTGTTTTTATATTCTCAATAGAGTAAAAATAGAAGGTTTTTCATTACAACTAAATTAATATGTCAAATTCTAAATATTTACCTACATTTTAAAACCAGCTACATAATATTAATAATGACGTGTTCTACCCAATGATAGAGATAAACATCACATTTGTTAATATGTCATTTTATTTGAATAATATTCAAATTTGAGGCATTGATTCAAGATTTAAAACTAAACTATATTAGACTAATTACAGTAGCTATAGCAAACAAGATATTTAGTTTCAATCACAACTTTGTTTGCACTTTATAATGATAAAGCATTTCATAGACAGCATTATAATTCTGAGACATTTGTTTAAATTTTTCCTTGAAAGTAATTAAATTTCAAATTTAGGTCAACTTATATCATATAGATATTGGCCATCTAATTCCATCTACCCAATACAGTAGGCCCTAATAAATTCTCTAAAGTAAAATATATTTTTACACTATTTTTTTTCTTCCCGTCCATATGATAAAAAAGTTAATTAAATATTTTTTTCATTTATTATTAATTAGTATTTAGCTTTAAATGGCTTTAACTTCCAATGGACAAAAAAGAAAAAGAAAAAAAATAACAAAAACAAAATAAACACAGAACCAATGAATCAGCTGATATGTAATTTTGAAAATTTATTTGAAAGAGTCACTACTATTATTAGAAGATAGATTTCGATTATGTAACACAAAATACAAGAACTTAAAATTTGTAATTTCTAACTTGTAAATTTATAATTACAGTATTAGAAGAATTATGCAACAGTGTCTAGGACTAGCAGTATGAACCAAAGCACCAAGAAACACTATTTTCAGGAGAACCCTGGGAGATAGTGTTTAGTTGTTAGATGGAAGAAGAACTCACCAATAGAATGACAGCTTCCCCCCTTAAATCCTCCATTGCCCTCCTAACCACTGACCGCCACCAATACTCATTCCACCCAATAGTCTACTTGAACAACAACCCCCTCTCCCTAAACAAAACCCCAAAAATATTAGGACTCACTTACGACACACATATGACTTTCTCCCCCCACATCGACCAAATTACTTCCTCAACCCAATGGAAATTAAACACCCTCCGAACTCTCTCCCAACACAACTTCAGCGACAGAAAACACACCCTTACTACAATCTACAAACAACTCCTCAGAACTAATATAAACTATGCCTCCCCCGCATGGTTCTCAGCACTATCACAATCCAACTTAAATAAATTACAAGTTACACAAACATGCCCTTAGAATAATCACTGGATTGTACTAAAACAACCCCCATCCAGCATTTACATGACGAGACACACACCCTCTTCCCCTCCCTACCCACTTGAAGATTGTAGGGACACAATTTTCCAGAAAACACTCAATCCACCATCCATGCCACCAAATACTCCCCAACCCCCGACACAGACTAAAATCCCCCCCTCCTCAGCAGCCAAACTTTATAATGACATATTCTACAAAACATCCCCCCCATGCCCCCAAACAGGTCTTGGATCTCTCACGATCCATACACAATTAACTAACACAATATGTACAAAATCGCCCCAATAACAATCTACTAAACCCCCATCCCAAAACATTTCCCCTATAGAAGAATCACTGTCCAGAAGAAACCAAATTAACATCGCCCGGAGCAGATCAGGCCACCACCAAATCTTATGCAATATAATTTCAAACTTGACAACGTTATATCTCCCATCTGCACTAGAATGTCGTATAACCCAGGGCCAATGGAAGCAACTTCCTTCTGGAATGCCCCGCCCTCGACGACACCCGTACCACCTTCGCTGTAATTTCTCTTCTGGCCATGTGGAACCGGCCAAGAGCAGTGGCCGCTTTCTGGAGGCGGTGTGCCCTCCAATAGGGTGGGCCAGGGGCAAGAAAATGTATATATATATTATATATATATATTATATATATATATATATATATAATATTATATATAATATATTATAATTATATATATATATAATATATTTATATACTTTAATATCGTATATATATATATATATATATTATATATATATATATATATATATATATATATATATATATATATATATATATATATAATATATATATATATATATATTATATATAAGTATTATCATATATATATATATATATATATATATATATATATATATATATATATATATATATTATATATATATATATATATATATATATATATATATATATATAATATATATATATATATATATATATATATATATGAAATATATATATATATATATATATATATATATATAATATATATATAAATATATATATATATATATATATATATATATATATATATATATATATATATATATATATATTTATCATCACCCACCTTCTTTCCCTATACTGGGGGTAAGGTGCGTCACATGCACTGGATACAGAAAAGTAGTAGAAGAATATGACGCAAGTCGAAAAGAAAGCCTTATCGGCCCCTTTATACCCTTAAGTGAGAACAAGTCGCAGTCTTAAAAAATTAACCTTAGAGCTTCACTGGACTGTGACGTACTCTCACTATGATATCTCGTCAATGTAGGGTTCATCACTTGACCCAGGTGGCCACGGCCATATTTCCTCACAAAACACCTCCATTCACTCCTATTTATGCACCTTTCTTCTCGCTTCTGCCAAACTCACATTTATTAGACATTCCTTTATTGACTCAATCCACTTTTTCTTCGGTCTCCTAGCGGTCAATTCCCAGCACACTCAAAACTATATATTGGCTTAACCAACCGACTATCATCAGTTCTTTCCACATGACCAAACTATCTCAATGTACTCTCACTTATTCGCTCATTTACTCCTTTCTTCACACCACACAACTCCCTAACCCCCCTAAGATTGTCCATCTGAACATATTGTATTTTAAATCTATACCTCTTGTTCCACACCATAGTTTGACTACTATACCTTAACACAGGTAACAACATACCCTCATGTAAGACCCTGGGGCACTTATGACTTAGTCCCTTTACATCCACCAAGGATTTATTGCACCAGCCACCTTCCTATCATTCATAATTTCCTCCTTCATTCTGCATCTTCCGTTCCTTTTCATCCATCATACTGTATATCCTAAATATTTAAACTCGGACACTTTTTCCATTAGCTCACCATCCAGCTTAATTTCATACCTAGAACTGTGCTCATTCACTAACATAACATTTCTCTTATCTACGTTTACTTTCAAACCCCTCCTTCAACACACCCTGCCAAATCCCTCTACCAATCCTCTCAAACTTTTTCTGATTCGACACACAAAACCAAATCATCCACATATAATAAGAAGGGCACCCTAGAGTCTCCTCCATTCTTCATCATTCTAACACCTTCTCTGCCCCCCTATCTATAATTCTTTCATAACCCCATCCATATACAAATTGAATAACCAATTAGACATGACACATCCCTGCCTCACTCCGCTATTAATTTTAAACTAATCACTTTAACTCCATTTATTCTTACACACGCTTCAAGGTGGATAAAAACCGGGCTTTTTTTTTTTTCAACTTAGGTGATACATACACTTGACTCCATTCAGAAGCCTACCACCAACACCATATATCAATAACACCTGCCATGGAGCTTCCCTATTAATCCTATCAAACGCCTGTTGCAAATCCAAAAAACCTAAATACAATTCATTCTTCTTCTCTCTCATTTTATCAGTCATTTGTTTCAATATAAAGTTTTGATCCACACATTCCCTACCACTTTTAAACGCACACTGTTCTTCACCAATTAGTCCCTCAGTCACCCGATGCACATTTTCGACCAAAATACCAGAATATATCTTCCCTAGAACACTCAATAAACTAATTCCCCTATAATTCCTACAGTTACGCTTCTCCCCCTTACTCTTAAATAAGGGTACTAATACTATTCTCCTCAAATCTACTCAATCACCATCTCGCCACCGTTCCTGATCATTTCACCAGTAATTTCATCTATACCAGCAGATTTACCATTCTTCAACTTTCTCACTCTATTCATTATCTCCTCCTTAATATTGACCTCATTTCTACTATACTTATTCCTTCTTTGCATCAACGATTTCCTCAGCTTTACTATCAGCTCTTCATTACTGCCAATGTTATGCAGATTTTCGAAGTGTTCTCACCACACTCTCCTCACATTCATTTCATCAGTTACGAAAGCACCATCACCATTCAATATTCTAAGCAGATTCCACTTATTCTTATTCCTAAGCTTTCTTATTCTCATTCTTAAACTTTTGCACTTCCTTAAAGAAGAGCTTCCTATTCCCTTGTAAGTCCCCATTTATCCTCCTGCCAAACTCTTCATTTACCTCTTTTTTACTCCTACGTATACATCATTTAGTAGTCCTTTTTTCCTCATATAATTTCAAACATCTTTCTTTTGAAACTTCATCAATGGCTTTTAGAACATTCAACGACGCTTCCTTTTTACTTTTAACCGCTTGCATCATCTCTTCATTCCACCACTCACTGTTAACAATCTTTCTTTATACTGTAGCACATCCAAATATTTCTTTTGTACTAACAACCGCTTCTTTCATTTGCTTCCAGATTTGTTCAGTTTCAACTTGTTCACATTCAAATGATTTATTTGCAAGCGCTCTTAATTACTTATCCTTATTACCTTGTTCACTTAACTTCTCACTCTTAATTCTACCCACTTCCTTCCTCTCCATCCAAGCAACCAACAACTTAAATTTACATAAAGCAACATAATGATCCGATAATCACATTTCATTTAACATTCAACTCACACTTCAACATTAAAATGAATTTAAAAATAAATTTTAACAATTATATGAAAATAATATATATTAAATTAATTATGATGAGTAATAAATTAAAATAAATAAATAAATATTAATAAACCTTTACCTAGTTTTTATTGGTAACTAAAGTAATAAAATGTGTGTTTTTAAAACGATTAACTCTATAGCTTTTCAGAAGGCAAATTCTTAAATTACTAATATATGAGCATTAAACTAATTTATTATGATATTTCGATATCTAATAATTCATTTTACCTCTAAAATTAATCAATTATTTACTGTTAGGCATTAATAATAAATTAATAATTCATATATCATTGTATCCCTTAAAATAGGGTTTTCTGTTAATCATTAAAGAAAGTGAAAAATTATATGGTTAACTATAATACATTTTTATTTTACTTTTATGTTCCAAAAATAAATATTCTCCTCTCTCTCTCTCTCTCTCCAATATATATATATATATATATATATATATATATATATATATATATATATATATATATATATAT
>JABUQX010002909.1:67500-88738 GCA_015478945.1 Trachelipus rathkii | reverse complement strand
ATATTAATATTATATCATTAATATAAATATTAATATTTGATATTCATTATTATATATGTAATTTTATATTATTATTATTATTATTATTATTATTTTATTAAATTAATAATATTAATATTAATGCAAGACATCAATTATACAGAAGAATAGCTAGTTAAAAATGATATGACAGAAATCCCAGCGATACAGATCCACATATTGCATTATTTATTACTGATGAAAAGCTAATATAGAAATTAAATGAATATAAACATTAATCATTAATCCTTATTGGGGTAGCATCATTATATGCTATAGTACGAAATCTTTGATTATTTTTCTTTATTAATGAATCGTTTATGAAGACGCTTACTATGCGAATGATAGTCAATATTAAAAATTGAATCATATATCTTTAATATTAATTATAAGGAGAAAATATAATGAATAATAATTTTCTCTTGATTTTCATGTATTGTAAATTCAACAATTAATAATTCAATTTATATTAATAAATGAAAATTATTATTAATTTCAATAGGAAAGATAATAATATTGAACGACAAAAAATATAATTTTTATAACCCCATTAAATATAAAACTAGAATATATATTAATCATTAATATTATTGGAAAGGTTGATATATTATTAATCAATCATTAACTATCATATTCGGAACATATCATTAACAATATCAATATCATATCAATATCAATCATCACATAACTAAATTAAATAATAATCATTAAGAATAGGCAGGATCTAATATTACTGATTATTTCAGTCTTGTTATAAATATTAATATCAAGGATTATATAATAATTAATATTTAACTATAATTGAATATTAAGCTATAATATAAAATATACATATAAATATAAAATAAATGTACACAATTCGATAGAAATAATCTAAAACTTAAATATAAAATAAATGTTAATATTGAAAAAAATTAATCATTAATAGTTAATCTAATATATGAATTAATATTAATGTTATATCAATATTAATATAATATTAATATTGTAATTAAATAATAATAATAATAATATTAATATAAATTGATACGTGGAATTATTGTCAGTCTCTGATATTAAATTGATTTAAATATCATAGGATTATGAAAATTAACAAGAATAATAATAAAAAAATATTAATAATAATAATAGATAATATTTAATATAATCAATACTACTAAATAAATAATGATAATAATATATAATAATGGAATACATAGTCTAATTATCAATCAATATATTATTAAAATTAAAAATTAATATCAAGATCAATATTTATTATTAATTGTTAAGTAAATATATTTCCTATAATTATATTTAATCATATATTTAATATATTAATATAATATTAATAATTAATTTTCAATTTAATATTATATTTAATTTCACATATTAATATGTGAATGAATCAACATTAAACTTAATAGTTAATATTAATATTATGATTAATATTAATATTTAATATTAATATTAATATTAATCTATTAAAGTATTAATTTTAATATCTATATTCATTTTTGAAATCAAACAACAGTTAATATTGAATATGTAAATAAAAATTTAAGATAATTATTAATTTTGAATATTAATATAACTATTAATCAATATTAATTATTATTAATAATAATAATATAAATACATAATAATAATTAATAATAATATAATCAATAATAGAAATAGATAATAATAAATAATAATAATAATAATGAATAATATACATAATGAAATAATAATAATAATAATAATCAGTAACAATATTACTAGTATTAAAATTATACAACAATATTATCAAAATGAATATAACAACAACAGTAAACAGCAACAATAAACAACAACAACATAAACAACAATAAACGAACATAAACAACAAACATACCTAATAACAAATCAACAACATACAGGAATAACAACAACAACAATAACAAAACAACAATAAACAACAACAACAGTAGCAAGAACAATAGTAACTATACAAACAACAACACTCAACAACAACAATAGATAACTAATAATAATAATAATAATAATATATAATAATAATAATAATAATAATAATAATGATAATAATGAATAATTACATAATATAGTAAATATACATAATATAATAATAAAATATATTATATAGTCATAGCTACTCTAATCTACATTATTTAGATATAGTTAATAATCAATAAATCATAATAATTAATCTAATTAATAATAATATAATAATAATAATGAATAATAAGAATAGATAATAATAATAATATAATAATAATAATATAATAATAAAGTCAATAATAAGTAATAATTAATTAATTAATCTTGTAAAATAATCCAATAATAATCATTTAATCTAATAATGAAATTAACAATAATAATAACAATAATAATAATGAACATACAAATCTATTTAATAATATAATATAATCAATAATAATCAGATACATAATAATAATAATCCAATAATAAATAATAAAATAATAAGGGAAATGACATCCTAATAATAACAAAAACTCATAATGATCAAATAACTATAATAAAAAATAATGAATAATAATAATAATAATAATAAATAATAATATACATATTAATAATATTAATAATAATAATAATAATAATAAGTAATAATAGATAATAATAATAATAAGTAATAATCAATAATTATTAATAGCAATATTATTAATAATAATAACTAACTAATAATCTTAACTAAATAAAAATAATATACATAATAATAATAAAATAATAATAAGTTAATACGACAATAATTAAAATTAATCAATAATTAAAGTACTAATCAATGATTCTAACTCAATAGAATATCAATAATAATCCTAATGCAATAATAAAATAATAATATAATAATAATAGTAATAATATTAATAATTAGATAATATAATAAGTATTAATTAATATATACATAATTAATTAATAATCCATAATAATCAATATGAGTATTAATGATCTCCATAATATCAGAAAACTCTAATAATATCGATCACGATAATAATCAATAAATCTATCCCAATATAAGAACATTTAATAAAATATTAATAATATATAATACATAATAAATAACTGAATCCAATCAATAATTAATCAATCACTTCCTAAGTATCCAGACACCAAGGAAATCAAGTTTATTGTCCAAAGCTATATAATAATACATAATACTAATAAGATAATAATCTCAGGAACGCCGCGAATAATTGATATTGTGTGTTAATGAATAATTAATAATATATGAATAATAATCGAAGAATATAATTAGATTATAATAATAATAAAACAATGAATAATAATCGATAATAATTTAATAATAAATAATAACATTTATAGATATTAATAAAGTAATAAATAGATAATAGATAAATAATATAAAATCAATAATAATATAATCATAATAAACAAAAAATAATAATCAATATAATAAATCAATATAATTAAATTTGATAATATTGACTATTATTATTATTCTTATTATGCAATGTACTAAATGATTTAAAGAGCTATATCATATATTATTATTGCATATTATTTTACGCATTATTATTATTATTATTCATTTATTATCTCCATATATTATCTCGCTGATATAGAATCTCTATATTATTATTATTATCTTCTATCTACTCATTCTTCTTATTCACCGCTTCATATTCAATACTTCATTTCATGCTACTTACTTATTATATCTTAATTGTCTAATATATTTTGCTACATGTATTATCTTTATTTAGTTAATTATTGCATCTATATTATCTATTAATTATGTATCTATTTTTATCATTGATATTTATTTAATATTATCTATATTATTATCATTTTCCTATTATTATTCATTATTATTTATTTTATTATTGTATTATTTCGACATTTTATTATATTATTATTATTATATTATTCATTATTATTATTATTATTATTATTATTATTTGATATACTAATATTATTATTATTATTATTATTATTATCTATTATTATTTTTCTATTATGAAGTATATTATTATTATTATTTTATTATTATTATTATATTATATTATTATTAATTATTAATTAATTATATATTTTATCATTTATTTATTATATATTTTTTATTACTTCATATTATTATGGATTATTATAATTATCTATTTATTTTTATTATAGTATTATTTATTATTTATCATTACTTATTATGTATTCCATTATTATTATTATATTTATTATTATTATTATATTATTGTTATATCTATTTCATTATTGTTTATTTATTTTTCCATAAGAATCTTTTTATGGGTACAGAAATTTTTCAAAGCTGAAAAGCAAAATAAATCCTTAAGGAAAACAAACTCGTATAAAAGGGAAATGTAGGATTATATATCATAGCTATATATATATATATATATTATTAATATATATAGTATATATATATCACTATATATATAAATAAATATCTATATATATTATCTAACTATATATAAATATTATAGCATATATATATATATATTATTATATATATATATTATATATATATATATATATATATATATAATATAATATATAGTATATTATATATTATATATATAATAATGTAATTATATTATATATAATTATATATATATCATATATATATATATCATATATATACATATTAATATATATATATACATATGATTATATATATATAATATAATATATATATTATATATAATATATATTATATAGTAATATATATATTATATATATATATTACATATAGAATTTTGTATATATAAATTTATATTATGATATATTATTAATATATATATTATAATATATTAGAATATATATTTTATATATATATTATATATATATTATATATAACATATAAATACATAATATACTATGATTTAATGTGTGTGTGTGATATTAATTATATATAGTAATTATTATTCATAATATATTATAGATACTATATTATATAATATATATATTATATATATATGAGTATCTATTAATAATATATATTAATGATTATTATGTATATAGTATATATGATAGTATAATATTTATTATATATTAATATTATAATATATAATTATAATATATATATTATATATATATGATATATTAAATTAATATTTATATTTAATATATACTATATATATAGTTATACCTTAATGCATATCCACCATTTTATGCATGGCTGCACCTGGTGGGTTTTTGGGTTAAGTTAGATTAAATACTATAAAGTCATCACACCACTTTGACGAGTGTAACGATACGTCGTAGAAGGGCTTTCTGCTCTTTGTTAGCTATATATAATAATTATATGATATATATATATATATAATACTAATTTATATTATATAGTAAAGTATATTATATATACTATATATATAATTATTATACTATATATTTATTTATTATTCGTACTATAATTTATATATTAATAATATTCATTATACATATAGATAATATAAGCTTATCATTTTATTAGCTCTATAGTAATATATATTATATAGTACTATATAAATGATATATATATAACCTTATTAAATATTGATATAAGTAGTTATTTAATTCTATAGTAGATAGCCCCTTACTTATATATCTACGCTACTCTATATACTAGCTACTATCTTATCTATCACTATATTATATCTATATAGTATATCTCCTATATCCTTATATAATATACTCATATTTATTACTAACTATGTACTCATTAATCCTATAGTATATACATTCTATACCCTACTATGATATACTATATAATATATATATGTTATATTAAATACTAGTTATTACATATACTAAATATTTATTATAACCTACTATCTATAATACTATATCCGTATATATATATTACTATATAGTATATATATGTTTATAAAACATTTCGTATATATATTATCATTCTTAGTAATATTCATATTATATAGACTAATACTTATATATATCAAACTAGTACGCATATTATATACCCTATTATATATATTATAGAATGACGTATATCTATTTACGTATACCATTTAATAGATTATACTTATACAAATACTATCCTAAGCTATACCTAATACTAGGTGATTATATCAATAATAACTACTACATCTATTATTATGTAGTATGGAATATATATTATATTCATATTTATATTACTATATTATATATAGTATATATATTATATATTATATAATATATATGAAGTTATTCTTAGTGTGTTCCAAAAAATCAAAATTAAGAAATGTGTCATTCTGAACGTTCTAAAATGTGACGTTCTACCGTAAAATACTCTATATTAAATTATGAGTAAAATTAATAACATAATGGTTGACACAATCGCAAAGAAAGTTTGCGCGTGAGCTGCACGTAAGCACGCGGTGTTGTCATGTTGTGCTGATGAAAAAACATATAGTTGTGGTTGTGTCAAAATATTTACGTGCCCTGCCAGTCTTCATAAATTTTTTAAAACTTAATTCTTATGTATAGAATTCTTCCACATCCACGTCATAACAGGATCAGACCTTACACCATGTGGCATTATTGGGAAAATCATCAGAACTCGTCTGAATAGACCTGTTAGATCAAAACTATTCGACCAGATGCGATCCTTATTACCTTCATCTCGTTTTGCTGACAACACAATAAGAACAATCAGTAAAGGAGGCTTCAAGTATAATATATTATTGTCAAAATTTATGCACTTCGCATGTGAATAAGAGCAAATTACACTAAGGGAAACAGATTTATAAACCTATGAATTAGACAGATCATATAGTACAATGCGAGATCACTTTTAAAAATTATCAATGGAGAAGCAATTTACAAATTGAATAAAAGAGACTATCTTTAAAGAAACTTTAAATAGTTTATGTTGATTCGGCACATAATGCAAATACGAAAAATATCTTCAATAGAGACATAAGAAATAAGTTTTTCTTAAATCTCAGAGACGAAAATATGAGTAGGCGCATCGTACGTCCCTAACTCTTATGATGTATTCCCTCCAATATGGAGAAAATATATAACTGTGTAAACAAGAAAAAGCGTAAAAGTCAAGAATCAAGAAAGTTAATAGACTTGAAAAGAAGTTCGGTCGCAGGAGAACATAGCGTACTTCTTCAAGCAACTTACTAGTGTGGATGGTCGAATAGTTCCTCATAGCGTGAAGATCAACGCCAACCTGACCGCATGCTCAGCGAACCATGTTAAGAGTTCAAACACGAACGTCATAAAATCATAACCCCTACTTAGCAATTCTTTCATTATCGAAAATGATGTGTATCGACCGTCGAGTTAACTACCTGCACTATATCGGCCATTGGAAAAAGTTGATTCCATTATCTTATAGCAGAAGACTACATTATCGCGGATGTAAAGCTCTGACTCCCGTAAAGCAAGTGCTGAGATATGTAAAACAAACACTTTCGCTGTATTCGCTCTACATGATCATCTGTACACTGGATAGGTTAAGATGTTATCGTGATGTAACCGAGAGAGAAACAGTGTTGAACGTCTAAGACGATCGTTCGTACATGGTGGAAGAAATTCAACATTGCTGGTGTTCCAAAACTTTGATGAAGGAACCAGGGCAAATATGTTGCAAATAAGGAAGTTGTTGCAGACAGGTGCCTAAAACATTGAATTTGGTAAGATATCATAGTGCAGGAAAGTGTTTTGACACAAACAGACAGCAATACCGGCGAACCAAAAGTGGGCATGTAGGATTATTAGAAGAGAAGCTGAAAAAAAGTCGTTCTGGCCTTTGCATGTCGACATCATAATTTACGAAGATAGTATATTCTCTGACTTCTCTGGCATATGTTAGTTTCTTCATCAGGACCAACATGAAACCTTGCTCAACACGTTGAAGAAATTTGAGAAATAGATTAGATATAGCAAAGCATGAGATAGGATATTAGTTGATCTACGGAGCAGCAAAGATATCTTTAGCTTTGTAGTAAGTAGTAAGAAAACACCCACGGTGCATAGCATATAGCAGAAACCTATGAGCTGACAGCTTGTTTATTTATATCCGGATGCCTTGAGACAACGGTTTTCTTTCGTAGTAGCTCTGGGCCTCGACATTTCGAGCACGATGAATGGCACGAGTCATTATCCCTATTCATGAAACTAGTCTCTGTTAGTTCGCAGTTTAATCATAAAAGAGCAAGAAGCTTGCATTGCAATGACAACTATTGTTGCGACAGCTTATTGGATCTGTGTAAGGTTTTAGTTTCCAATTGCGTCTTCTCTGCACGCCATTACAGAGCCCATCAGACCCAAAGAATGATTGACGATACCTTCAATGCTGGAATCTTGTCCACGATTAAATATATATCTCATGCGATATGTCTAGATACTCGTAAAACTCTCAAACGTCCGATTGTCATCCTTGATCTAGGATGCATCTCAATTGCTAGCTCTTGATCTTTGGATGATACAGTGAACAGTTGAAATAAACGAAAACTGGTTCGAAGCTCTGACAAAAACCAAGAGAAGAGTCAAGTCGTTATGAAATAGCCAGATAACGTTTTTGTATTTAGTAGGATATAATGAAGATATTCATACTCATAACAAATTACTACCGACTTTCTCCCTTAGAATCATGCTTAGTAAGAAACCCTATTTGATTATTCAATAAATTACGTTTAGACTCGCAGCTTTTCTCAACAGGTCTGACCGCATTGAGTTGCAACGACCAAGACCGGACGTTATATGAATGATTATTAAAGTTACCAAATCAACATCAATGTCAATCAACGACTAATACCGAAAGAGCTATATGCTACTCAGTTCAAACTACTATGAATAAGTCACCCTAACAAAAATACGAGAGAATCAGTAAAAAACATTCTTGAGTTAAAGAAAACACAGGGAAACTTTCAGGAATGCATAAGAAACAGTCTTGAAAAAAAGAGTTAGTGAAAAACTTTATATATAAAATATAGAGTATATAATAAATTATAATAAATGTAATTGTATAGTAAGTTAGATGGAGTTATGCATTTGGCAGATACCACATTGAAAAAATAACCGGTCCTTCATATAGCCTTACTCGAAGGGTAGGTGATTGAAAAGCGATTGTATTTTTACTATTTCAACCAGCATTGTTCCCTCATTAAATATTGCTTAATCAGCGTAAAATTTAATAACTAATCTTGTTATTCATCACCTTCGATAATCTTGCAAGGCTTCTCAAGACTGCCATATGGAAAAAAGTGTAAAATACTTTTTTTCATGAAGAAGACTTTACTTAAATAAACCAGATAGAGAATTGGTCAACCAGTGACTTAAAGAAAAGTATATAGTATTATAGGTAGAAATAATAAGCATAAGTGGAACATTAGTCTTATAATATATTTATGAAGTGAGTATCATCTGTAGTATATATATTATATACAGTTTATAGTATTATATAATATATAATAATATATATTATTATATATATACTATATATACTATAGTATATATATTATATTCGATAGTTATATATAAAAATACTATTATACATCTATATATATATATACTATCATATCTATATACTTAATAATGCTTATGATAGTAATTATATATACAGGTATAGTGTTATATATTTTTACTGTTATACACTTTCCAATGCTATATATATTATATATATAGATGAAATACATATCTGTTTATACTTTTACTATTATATATACTATATACTATCTAGTACCTTATATAAATGTAGTATATTATAGTCTATTTTTCGTATAGCAAATATATTATAGTATATAATAATTATTTTGAATATCTTTGTTGACTAGTGTTATAGTTATTTATATATTTAATATGATTCGCTCGGTAAGCTGCCTTTCTTTTTCCAATTTGCGTGCATAATTCTTGTGCTACTTTCTTTTGGATTCCGTGTACCTTTTTGATGCTCTTACCCCCCAGCTATTGGCGAGAGAAGGTGCCCTCCGTCTGCATGCATGACTATATTTTTTAGACTATATACGAATCATATATATACAACATTATATATAATTATATATATATATATATATTATATATATAAGAATTGATTTACAGAAAGTACTATATATATTAGTATCTTTATTCGCGTAATTTATTTATTTATCCATATCATCATTTCCTGCATGGCTGCAAGGTGTTGTTGGTGGGTGTGTGTGCTACAAGTATGCAGCCATCAGGTCTACGGAAAAGAACACAATATCGTTTAGAAGGGCTTTTCAGTCCTTGCCAACGGAGGAAGATAGATTTTGATAATTAGCTCATCTATCGACACTTTGAGTAAACCGCAGTCCACCCTCCTGCAACCTCTTTAAAGATTCCAATAATTTCTTTTAAATTTCAATTTTTATATTTATTTTTCAAAAATTACAAAGATGATTTTAAAAAACCTTTGTAATAGTCTTCCAAACTTCAAAAACATGGGTGCACCGTCTGGCTGTAATTTTTGCACTCTTCTAGGTCTCTGCTTCTGATGGAAAAATAAATTTTCTTTGTGAGTTTTTAGAATGTGAAAGCGTGTCTTAATTTTTTCAAAAGCATGTTCTCTCATTTGAAGTATATGTTTTTTATTAACATAGAAGGGACATTTGTTTGTTTGTGTATCTATATTTCAGCTCAGTCTACTTCTTCCCAATCTCCTCTCTGGTTTCATTTTCCGTGGCTCCCCTCTGCGCGTTTCCACTGCGTTATCACATCGTACGACTAATCGAAATTATTAACCAGAAGCAATAGAAACATTAGAACGGAGCAATGTTTGGAATCTTTCTGAGGAATTATTTCATTGATGATTTTTTTTATCTGATTCTATTTTTCCTATTATAAAGATATTAGTAAAGTTTTGTCTATAGCACGTTATTTGTTAAAGTCTACATTTATATTACTTCTTCGTATACATATAAAACCTTACTCGAATTTGTACGCGAGTTAAGTCGCTACACGTGTATCGCTCGCGCTTCATTTTGAAGAACGACACCTTCAGCAGAGCGCTGCGTCCTGATGCATACACGCCAGCCTGCCGTGGCCATCTTTAGGTCGGTGATCGTCATGGTTTCTTTAGATACTTTATTTCGAACTCATAAGCATATCTTAATGATAAAAAGTAATTTAACTACAGATTAAAATACATTTGACAAAATGGGGCAAAAAAAATCTCATTCTAGAGACATATAACACGATACACAAAATCGCACTTTAAAACTTCATAAATTTAATTTAAAATAAATTAATTTCTGAATTATTTTCCCTTTGATTGGTTTCGTTGGTTTCAAATTATCTAAATAGGTATATACTAGTATTTATAGTTATTTTACTATAAATTTATATTTATAATCATATATATTATTATATTTTAGTAATTAATATACTATATATATATAGTAATATATTTTTAATGATTTAGATATTCATAACCGTCAAAATGGTATAGATTTAACATAGTTTTATTATTATTCTATATTAGATATTACTATATATATATATACTAATAGTAGTGCAGAGGGGCAGTATTAATATCATAATTTATACTATATATATATAGTGTATCATATACTATTAATATATATTACTATATATTACTGCTTATAATATTCACAGTATATATGAACTTAAGATTTCTCTATTATTCGATATCAGTTAATCTATCGGATGTATTAAATAATATATATATGCTTATATGATAATACTATTAAATTGTATTAATCTAGTATTATATTATATTACTGTATTACAGTATATATACTATATTTATATATTAATTACAAGTTATATAATAGTTATAAACTATATATATATACTACAACTAAATATTATAATTGATTCATTATATATACTAGTTATATATATAGTATACCTATTATAGTGAATTATATTACTAATAATAGAATAATAGGGTAGTACCTCTATTACTATATTATTACTATATATAGCAAATTAGTACTAATAGAGTGCTAATCTAAGTGATCATTATATTAGTAATATTAATATATCAGAATATTCAGTTTTTTCA
This sequence comes from Trachelipus rathkii, assembly GCA_015478945.1. NCBI lineage: Eukaryota > Metazoa > Arthropoda > Malacostraca > Isopoda > Trachelipodidae > Trachelipus > Trachelipus rathkii. Next base: position 76,791 of record JABUQX010002909.1, on the reverse strand, counting down.
AAAAACATCAGATTTTATATGTATTATTATATCCGCAAACACAAGTATTGAGAAAAAGACATTAGCATGTCGCGCTTTAAAATGAACGATCCTTCCTCTTGTACCTGAAAAATGTTTCAAATCGGGGGCCGAATTAGGGAAAAAAGAGGGAATACGTTTTAGTCACTTTCTTAGCATAAAGCTATGGAATTCAACTTCTAATCTTCTAAATATATTCCCTTCCACCTTTGAGTAATTCAAGCGAAATGTTTGCTTATGCCATTTTTAAACTCGTTATGTTTCATATATTTCCCCTTTTCACTTGCTTATTCATTTGTGTTTTTTTTCTTTAATGATTTCTAAATTAAAAATATGGATAATAAATATTTTTTTGTATGGTAAACCTGTGCAGTATAAATGTTTATTATTTGCTTTTTTAAGTTACTTCTGTAAATAAGATATGTTGACTTTGTAGCTCCTCTATTCTTCTTAATTTTCTATATATATCTATCTATATAACTAGTATATTTATATATATATATATATATAATTAGTTATATATATAACAATATTTCCAGTCGATGTCTATTAAATGATCAAATAAAAAGACAAACTAGGGTCAGGAAAATATAGATGAGGATAAAAGTTTTAAGATAGATAAGTAAGATAGATAAGAGTTTTAGATAAGGTAAGAAGAGCTTAGATAAGTTAGGATGTTCCAAATTTATGTGATAAGTATGGAGTCGAAAATTGTGGAATGAACAGAGGTTCTAACCTGTAAAATTGGCAAGATTGGCTAGTGAGTTGATGATATAGTCAGAAATTTGTAATAATAATATATATATATATAGTAAGATATATATATATATTACTGCATCTATATATAATGTCTATATATATATAAATAATTATTATATTATATATTTATATTATATATATATATATATATTTACTATATATATATAATATCTTCCATCATTATATATTATATATTATATATCTTCTATATATTATTAATCTTTAATAATAACTAATTAGATGTTATATCTATATTCTATACCACTCATCTCTCTCTATTATTCCTCATCCATAATCACAAAATTTATAATATATTATATCGTATTATATTCAATTCTATATATTAATCATTAAATATAATATAATTTAGGTATAGTTCTCATATAGTAATAAGCTGCGTAAAAAGTGTGCTATCAAGTACAGCAGTATAAATAAGTAGTATTACCATCAACAAATACTATATATATAACATCACACACACTTTTGGAAATAAAGCATAAAAATCAAACATGGTCTGATAAATATATTAAAAATAAATGAAAACAATATTAAGAAAAAATTCAGAAAGATTAATATATTAATTATTGAAAGTAATTTTTCATGTACATTAATTATCTTATATTAAAGAAAGAAAACATTACTTATATCCACAGACACTTTACTTACGTTCTTCTCTTTCTTTGTATTATTTTTACCGCTAACATTGAATTACATAAAAACAGGTGCTCATTACACATATATATCATTACGCGCACACACATCACACATCACATTATTAATATATTAATATATATATATATTTATATATATATTATATATATTAATATTTCATTCTTATATATATATTATATATTTAATATTTTTATATATATTTATTCTTTATATTTAATATATAATACTTATATATTATATATATATATATATATATATTATCTAATATTATATATCTATTTTATATTATATTATATATATATATATACTCTAAATATATATTATATACTCTATTTTTTTTTATTATGTATTCAAGATCATCTAATATTTATATCTAGTATATTATTATTTTTTTATATATATCTATTATATTAATATATATTAATATATTCATTTATCTATTTAATATATATAATATTATCTACTATTATCCGTACATTTGATTTCTGTGAGCAATTAGAGTGACATTTTATAAAGGATTATATATATTTTTCTTATCCTATTATATTTATGTTAAGGGATGCTACCTATCCCCACATTATTTCTACACATTGTTATTTACCTGTGATTTTTTTTATTATTTATTTTTTTTGTTATTATATTTCTCCATATTCTATTTTACATTATTTAGGTTACTACTTTGTACATAGTTATATTAATATAATTTATTCTCTTAATATACTATATAACTTACTACTTTAACATCCCTTATTTTTCCCCCCACCAGATATAACCTATACTTAGCGTATATTTATACCGCATTTTACCATTAGTATTATTCTACTTAATTTAAACCCTATCTATTATATTTTATGATTATTATAATTTTAGTAAATATTAGGAAATAGTACGCACATACATAAGCCTACATAATAAATATAAAAAAAGCATATTTTATGCTCAAAAACTATAATAGCTAAAAATTAAGAACTTTACAATAATCAAAAATAAGAGGATTACTAGAATATATTAATAATATAACAAATCAAACTAAGAAGATATTCTTTGCGTCCTCCTCATTGGATACTATTTCGATGCAGCCCCGTCAAGTTTATTCCTCTTCATTCTGAGGACCTTCAAGATTCCAGGAGACATGCCATTTACATATAATACTCGCTGTCGGAAACAGTCCTAACGCAATATGAAGCTCTAATATCATCTGTTGCTAAATCAAATATAATGTGGAAGATTTTAAAGACTAAATATTCCTTTGAGTAGATTTTTCAGATTTTATCTGATGAATAATAGAAGTAGTACTTTAAGAAAACAAATAGTATTATTATCTACTCTTAATTTAATTTTTAACCAGTAAAATTTTATTGTGTATGGTATTAGAGTATATTATAATTATAATATCATATTAATAATTATATATATAATTATCTATTATAAATTTATCTTATATCCTATATCATAGTAATTATTATATATAATATAATTATAATATACTATCTATATATACATATATTCCAATTTCAATTATTCATATATATTCATATATATATATATATTTATTTATTTTTAGGTTCAAAAACTGTGTTCTTTTAATATTATATTTATTATATATTTATATAATATATATTCTAATTACTTATCTTATCTGTTATCTTATTTATATTATATTTTATTATTTATTATTATATTATATATATTATTTATTAATATATTATCTATATTAATACATTATTAATATTAATATTAATATTATATATATCTATCTAATTTATATAATATATTAATTATATATCTTTATATATATCATATATTATAATAAAATCAGTTAGCCTTTAGAAGTTAATATTATTCAAACAGTGGTTTAATATATCGATATATATTAAAGTTAGTTTTATAATTTAATATTCTGATAATATATTAATATATATTTATAATATATCTATATATCTATATTATATAATATTCTATTTATATCTATATAATCTTATATTATATTATATATAATTTTATATAATATTTAATATATATATATATATAATATATATAATAATAATATATATATATATATATTATATATATCTATTTATTTATATGAAAAGCTTAATTAAATTTACTATTAATTATATTATATTATATATATATAATAAATATATATACTATATTATTAATTATATATCATAAATATATATATTATTTTAATTTATATATATATCTTTTATTTATATATATTATATATAATATAATTAATTTTCTATTTTTATATATATAAATTAATATATATTATTAAATTTATATATAATTACATAGTATTATTATTTATGCTTGCTCTAGATTTTACGAGATCAGTTTTTTATATATTAAGATAGAAATCCTTATTCATTATATAAGATAATTAATATATAATATATATCTATAAATATATATAATTGATTTATATATTTCCAGCTTTACGGTTCGCCCTAGCGGGATATGACCTTATCACACAAGCATAACGATGTGGTATAGGTGAATTTTTTTGACGATACGATCCTGATTAGAATATTTTTTGGCCTAGTTGGTTATTAAAGAAATGAGATAAATGAAGGGGTATTCTGATAGTGGCTATTCAATTTAGGTATCATATATTTGGATTCCTAGTGGAAGTAGCGATTGAACTGTATGAGATATTTTATATGCAATATGATTCAAGACTTAATTTTACTGTATTTATTGTATTTATGAGTATGATATGTATGCTATCTAGCTGACATTTGGTGAAATTTATGATTAATGGTGGTTATCTTGTGTGAACCGGCTGGTATAAATGTAAAGGAGGGAGTTATTGGGTTATTCGGTATTTGAGGTCATATGTGTGTCGTTTTATTACGTCTTTGATCAATTGTTGGTTTTATATCCTTAATATAACGAGTCACAGTTATACTACAGGTACCCTGTACATCAATCATGTATCTGAGGGATGAGTGTGAGTGTTTGGGGGGCGTCAAGGATTTTTTGAGTGTGAGGTTATTGATAGGGACCGAATCTAGGTATAGAGGAGATTATTTTGCAACTTTTACAGCTAAATTTGTGTGAGGAATGGGTAATAGGTTGTAGTGGGTTTGTTTGGGGGTATTATTATGTAAGTTTGAGTTTAAGATTTTATTGTAGGAGAATGGTAAATGTGTATTTTGGGATTAATATTATAATAGGTGTATACGTGGTGAGCGTATAGAGAGCAATTGCGTTCATGTTCAATTAAATGGGTGGAGAGGGGGTAAGCTAGAATTTTTAATAGAGGCTATCTTAGTTTAAAAGAGAGAGGTAATTGCTTATCAAGTGTTTTAGAGAGCAGTTATCAAAAATAACCATATGCTATTGTGCAATGGTGGAGGTTAGGAGTTTCTTTATAAAGCTGAGTTAGTAGAGTTGATGTAAACAGATTTTGTATTATCGGTATAAGTATATTAAAGTGATATACTAAATAAAAGGGAGTGTATTGCTTTTGGAGGGGGATTTCTCACATTCGACTCCTAAATCGTGATGTAATTTTATTAAGAGATTGCATTTTGTTGGTCAGTCAACTAATAGACCTTTCGTACCTGGTTGGCCAACCCATAGTCCTTTTTTAGCTAGCGAGTATTCTAAAAATAGTTTTCTATGTGGCTCTGAACGATATATTTCTACAATACCTCCTCCACAGTCATGCTCTTATCCTTTAGTTCCAAGAAGTATTGTTTATAGAAGTGAATGATTGAGAATTGTAAAAAAATGAGTGATCGAGATGTTAAGTATATAGTGGATAATTTGATTTGAGCATGGAGGAAAGGATATTGTAAGAGGATATCAATTTTGAGTAGAATATTGTTTACGAGCATGAAAGAGAGCTTTGGGGATCACAGATCCAATAGACGTAATATATCCAATAAGATTACTGCGTCTATATACATATACAATGTGTGAGGTGGGTGTTAGTAGGTGGATAGGTGTTTTTTAGTGATAATAGAATATCTATTAGTTAGTAGAATAAGCTGCACGTGTGGGGAATATGGAATTGCATGCGAGGTATAATTATTGGAGATTGACGGTATTTATTTGACAAGTCTAAAATCTTTGTCAATTGTTGAGTTGGGGAAATGTGTATTGTGTAATTAGCTTGTAATAGGTCTGAGAGTGAGGGTTTGGGTTTCTGTCTCTTGGGCACCCGTCAGTCTTAGTAGTACGTTGTGCCATGAAGGAGGTGTTTAGTGATTGTTGTCAAGTATGTTACATTGATCTTATTGTTGAGTTGGGGAAATGTGTATTGTGTAAGTTAAAACAAAAATTGTGGCGAGGTATAATTATTGGAGTCGGGTTTTTTGTAAAAATGTATGTGAGATATGTAAATGTATTTGTCAATAGGTCGTTTAGGCAGTTTGGCTTTCGTTGTGTCTTCTTGTGTTATATACATTCTATGAGCTTCGCCTCCTACTTCATCCGATTGAGGAGCTATACTATATTATTATTTATCATTTTCAGTCAGTGTGGTGAGTGAATAAAATACTTTGAGGCTATGTTGAGAATATTATTTGCTGAGGTCGTTGGCTATTAGATTGATTGAGATGAGAGATACAGAATTTGATTTGGTCTGTGAACTATTAGATTGATCTCAACTTGAATCTCCTGCAACATACCAGTTACGAGGCTTAAATCTATCTGTACCTTGTCTTGCAGAGTGATGACTCTAATATAATATATTCTTACATATAATTAATCTTGCCGTTTAAGTTATGTTCTACATTTCTAAGCTCCGACTACGTTACATTCGTATCAGAGTATATCATCACCGTATAACGTCGCTATAGTACAGTAGAGCAGTAACCATGTAGTTCATATATACTATATTTTTGTATTTCTCTATATTATAAATTACATTATATATACTTTACGTCAGCTTCACCGAGTCTTTTTTACGTGACTTCTTCTCTTTACCCCATTTTATTCTCTTATTATTCTTCTTTGCCCAATTTATTATCACTACTTCATCTTTATTCTTCACACTATGACCGGACTGTCATACCGTACTAGTACTCACATATATACTACCACTTACCTCCTATATACCTCACTATGACTACCTCTCTATAATATATATATATATTCTATATATCATTACTATTACTCTTATTATTCATATTATTATTATACTCTCTATCTCTCTTTCTTAATATATCATACATATTCATCTATATTATATATCTATATATGTAATATTAATTAATTTAACAATCCCACACTCTAAATCTACAGCTGATAGGCGCGCGTATGAGCGTCATAGTAGGCGGCGACTATGAAGCGGATGCGAGCGCACGGGCCTCATTCTAATTTTATCTCATATCATAGTACCTCACTTCTATGTCTTTTACCGCCTCCTTATGTATGCGCATATTCTGACATTCACTTTTACATAACAATTTCAACAATCCCACACTTAAAACACAGCAGATCACAGATCAATTTACTACAAATAAATAATTAATGGATTCCACAAAAATAAAACAACACATAAATAGACATTTCTCACCAAACACACAACATCGACATAGCATTAACCCAAGAAGCTCACTAAAAAAATTTCAATAGTTGACACCACCTATCACGGGCAGAGCCCTATTCAAAGAGAGAGTGTACTTGCTTTTACGTCTGAGTAGGACAAAGCAAAGCCTAAGGAGAGAGAATAACTCACATTTTCCCACCCGACCAGTTGCGAACCTGGTAACCTGGGTCCACCCGACCAGTTATAAATCTGGGTCTCTCGTTTTGTTGGGCGATTGCTCTTCCACTGAGCTACCAATTGTACGGGTATAATTCCATATACCCAAACAAACAACAGATCAACCACACATTGCTCACCTAAATATAAAATAACAATCTACCACAACATAACAACACTCACAATCAACGTCATACATGACCACAGCCGAACATCCAATCTTTTAAAATCCTTATCAATAACACCACATACAACAAAATATATATATATACGGTATAAATATATATATATATATATATTATATATATATATTATATATATATATATATATATATATATATATATATATATATACAATACAAGAATATAATAAATATAAAAAATATTGCTTAAATGGATAAGAAACATTTATATATATATATATATATCTATAATATATATATAATATATATATTTTTTAAGTTTATTATTATATATATTATATTATATATATATATATATATATATATATATATATAGTATATATATATTACTATATATATATATATGATCATAATTATATATATATTATATAATATCATATATTATTAGGTATGTAGGTCTCTCCATGACATCCAGTGAATAATGGTTCGCCTTTCTCTTTTGCGTTCACATCCACACTCACCCTCCAGACAACATCTTACAAACACCACCTTTTATCCACATATCATATAGACATACTTATATCCATACCTCTTCTAGACAACATCTTACAGACATCCCTATTCCTTATATCCCTCAGTGTGTGGGGGAGAAAGAATTTCCCACATCGCATGTCCTGCGTGTCCGTAGAAGCGCACTAAAGGAACGTTGGTGGTAGTTGGGTTGGCTGCCCACTCACTACTTATCTTTTGCCAGGAATACTAATGCGTGTCTCGGATTCCAGTGCATGCTACGCACCTTACCCATAGTTTTGGGGAGAGAATGTGGGTGATATATATAATATATATATATATATAATATACTATATATATATATTAATATTATATTATAGTATATTATATTATATATATTTACTAATATATATATATATATATATATATATTAATTATAATATATCCCATCCTACATCAGCACATAACCTCAATAACTACATACCTAATTTAACACTTTTGAACACAATTACCAACTTAATCATTGGTTTCGTCTTAAACACTCAGCATACAGTTTGGTATCAATATTATCACAAGAGACACCAGAGGAGCTCACATCCTCGATGAATTAAAAATGCTAAATACATTAAAACTATAAAACCCTATCTACACGCCTGCCCCAACAAACCAACCAGTTCCCATCAGCCGACTACATGACCTTATCGCCATCCACATATCCAAACCTTACATGGAAAACAGAAATATACCTAACATTCGATCACATCCTAATAATAATATCAGACACAGTAACCAAACCAATTCTACCACACGAAAACGATAATATACACAAACACAAAAAAAAAAAAAAAAAAAAAAAAAAAAAAAAAAAAAACACTACGCAAACTTTACCCACTACATAGAAACACACTTGACTCAAATCAAAATTACAAACCCAGACTCCCTAAACTCAGTAATCAATAACTACATCAAAATAATACATAAAGCATCTATCTGATATATATACCCGAGGATTACAGGAAATACTACAAAATACTATAACTCCAAAAATCTGCAATTTAATAAAGCAAATTAATAAAGTTCGACAACAAAAAACAAACACACACGCACACATTTGAACTCACCATACATATAAACACCCTAAACAATCAAATCCAAGAAATTCAGAGAATACCTACAAAATAACATAATTAACCCCATTGATAAAAGAATATGTCAAGTATATAAACGACTACACAACTCTGAAAATAGCCCAGCAATCTTAAAGAAGTCTTTATAGACCACACAACAGCTCTCCTTTCCCTCACTTACATGCCTAGAACAAAATCCATCCCTCCCCTTCCCCACTGAGAATACCACTCAAGGAATCAAATCACTCAAAACCTCCCCAGATGCAGAGCGAGACAACATCTCCAACTAGCATTTAAAACATCTAAACCCTCTGCTATTACATATCTACAAATCCCACAA
>JABUQX010002909.1:47500-55000 GCA_015478945.1 Trachelipus rathkii | reverse complement strand
TATTTTTTTTTCTTTTTACACACAATAAGTTATTTCTTGGTATAGTTCTAAGAAAAATAAAATTACTTCAGTTGTAAGAGGCTTAAAAATTTCTTTTAGTAATTAAAAAAGGAGAAGAAATAAAAAGGAAACATTATTTCTGAATTTATAACCAACCAAGAGCAGGCAAACATCCTAAAATATACCAACCAAAGAAAAATAATATTTAAAATATATCAAAATGCAACCTGACCGAAATTACAAATATATCAAAAAAAGAAAAAAAAAAAAAAAAAAACTACATTAATTTCCCACAATTAACAAAAAAATTAAAATATAAACCTGTCTCAAAGGTGCAACGTCAAAAAAAAAAAAAAAAATAATACAATGACTTAAAAATATAAAAATACCAGAAAAAATATTTAAAACGTATCATAAAAAAACGATTCCAATTGCTCCAAACGTTCCTAAATGAAATACATTGAAAATAAAATTAAGAAAATGTATTCAATAGAAGCAGGAAAAAAGACGAGGCAAAAGAGAAACTTCTCGATCGAAGAACAAGAATAAAAACAAAAGAAGTGACATTTCCATTTCAAAAGAATGTAATTTTCAATCAATTTTACACACACACACACACACACACACACAACACACCTTAACACACACACACACACACCTACACACACACACACACATATAATATATAATATAATATATTATATTCTGCTTATATATTATATATTAATATTCTGAATATTTAAATATATATATATAAATATAAAAAAAAATTGTATATATATATATATATATATATATATATATATATATATATAATATCTTGAACATAATCTCCCCTTTAATACACCACACGGTTTTACAAAAAAAAACACCTCCACCACCACACTTTCTAACCGATCTGACCACAAACATCCTCACCGGTTGTTAACCAAAAAACATACCACCTTCCGCCCTCTGCTACTATAGTATCAATAACATAAACAAACATTTGATACAGTCCCATGTCACCTGTTAATAGACAAAGTACTAAACACTGGAATAAGCATCAATGACAAAAAAATAATAGCAAATTTTTTGTCTGGTTATACAGAAAGTCATGCAAAGACGCCACACCTCTCGAACATACAAATTATTCATTAGATTCCACCAGGGCGCCATACTATCACCAACACAATTTAATATTTTTATGCATGACATACCAAAACCCACGTCCCTCTTTGTAAAGTCAGTAGTTACGCAGACGATCTCACAATCACAGCTCATAGTCCCTCCATAAATACAGCAAGACAAGAACTACAGCATTATATAAACCGAATGGAACAATGGCTGACTACAAACAGAAGGACAGCCTCTCCCAAAAATTCTCTATCACACTACTAACATCTGACAAAAAACAGGCAACATCCATCCAACAATTCTCCTCTCAAACAATAGGTTCCTCCTAATAAGCAACCCAGCATCCTCGACCTGACTTTCTATACACACACGTCATTCACCCTCCACATAAACAACATCTCCAAAGCCACACATAAACTGAATGTGATGAAAGCGCTAACCAGAACAAATTTTCGCCAAAAAAAAAAAATCCCTTACAATAATTTTCAGACATCTTAATACCATCTTAAACTATGCATCGCCCGCTTGGGCACCCACAATATCAAAGATCAACATCCAAAAACTAGAAATCCTGCAAAACGGAGCTTTAAGGGCCGGCTACACTTTGAGGTTAAAGCCGACTCCATTTTAGCCCTAAAGTGGAAATGAACAAAATTCTTAATTTTTAGCCAATTTTGACAACAACAAAAAAGCATACTGTAGCTTATTCTGATCTCTAAAACGTCGTTTTCGATTTTTTTTTTCTGTCTGTTGTCATTTCTTTTGAATTTTTTGAAAACATGTTTTTTGAAATATCGATTCAAATCTACATTTTTTCGAAATTACTTCAAATTTGAACTATAAATAGAAGGGTCCATTACCCACAAAATGTACAGATTAGAATTTTGATTACTGACCTCAGAGCTCAGCAATGGTCGAATTTCAAACAATACTTTTTTTTGGTTTTGAAAATGAAAAATTGCGATATTTTTTGTTAATGTGATAGGGGGAGATGCATATTTTCTACTTAGATAATTTTTTTTTTTCTATATGCAGTAGTTTTGGATTTGCCTTTGGAGCAAAAAGTTTTTTTTTTTTTGAGTATACAAAATAATTATCTAAGTAAATAAAGATGTACCTCGCCCGACTATGTACGCCCTGAAAATTTGATGTTGATCGGATAAGTAGGAAAAAAAATTTTTCAGTATTTGTATTAGTAGGAAAAAAAAATCTCAATATTTCAGTTTTTCAAAAAAAAGTTTTTTGAAAAGTGAAATAATGGAGAAAAAAATTTCTATTTATCCAATCATCATCAAATTTTCAGGGCGTATATAATCGGACTAAATACATCTTTTTTACTTAGATAATGTTTTTGTATACTCAAAAAAAAAAAAAAAATTTTTTATATTTCCAAAAATTTTATTTATTTTTTTCCAAGGGTAAATCCAAAACTACTGCATATACAAAAAAAAAATTATCTAAAAATTTGTGACAACATAAGCCCTGAAAATTTCATCCTGATCACATTAACAGAAAAAATATGGCAATTTTTCATTTTCAAAACCCAAAAAAGTATTGTTTGAAATTTGACCATTGCTGAGATCTGGGGTCAGTAATCAAAATTCTAATCTGTACATTTTGTGGGTAATGAACCCTTCTATTTATATAGTTCAAATTTGAAGTCATTTCGAAAAAATGTAGATTTTGAATCGATATTTTAAAAAACATGTTTTCAAAAAATCCAAATACAAAAGAAATGACAACAGACACAGAAAAACGAAAACGACGTTTTAGAGCTCAGAAAAAGCAACAGTATGCTCTTTTTTTTTTTGTCAAAATTGGCTAAAAATTAAGAACTTTATGTCCATTTCCGGTTTGGGGCTAAATGGGGCTCAGCCCGGAGCTCAAATTGAACCCTGCCTTTATGAGTAATAACAGGCTGTCTCATCTCTACTCCCATCCATCACTTACAAACAGAAACAAAAATCCTTCCAATAAAGGCCCATCTCCACAAGATAGGCTGCCAATTAATTTTACAGCAAAACTCTCTCAAAAGATCACCCCCTGCACCAAACATTACAGCATCTCCCGGCGCCAAGAAATAAAAATTACACCAGTCATGTACTATTCGAACATATACAATACGCTTCCCTTCCACACCAAGACACATCTATTATCAAACACATCTACACCCAATTAACACAAAAAGCGATCTCTGAATATCCAATCAACACCATAGTTCAAGAGCTCCCACCTGAAGTATCTGTCACAGAACTGTGCTTAGATCGTCAAACCAGTGATGCTGTCCCGCCTTCGCTCTGAACACAACCCTTCCCTTCAGGAATATAAACATAGTTATCATAACGCTCCATCCCGGCAAAGGACACCTCTAACTAAACTGCTTGTACCTGACCTGAAGGACATCTGACGTAACTTTGGCACACTTGCCATGACGGATCTGTGGATCTGCTCTACTGTGGTGGCACAATACCTCGAGATAGCCCGTTTCTCATAAAAGAAGAGCGGGGGGTCACAAAGTAAAGTAAAAAGTATATGTATATATACTTACATGTAAAGTCCAATAAGTTTCTGGTTTGAAAGATTGAATAAAATCATGCCTTTCAACGCAAAACCCTAATGTTGGGGTTTGGCAAGGTCCAAATGATATTAAGTTTGAATCCAGGTTTCCATACTTCCCCTAATAATAATAATAATAATAATAATAATAATAATAATAATAATAATAATAATAATAAACAATTCTTTAAATGAATTAACATAACAGATTGTGTGTGAATGCGCACTCGCGTGTGTGAGAGAGAGGGTGCAAATACTTTACATGGTAAAAAAATATATACAATGTAATAAGTATAATCAAGTATTTGCACCACCAATATTGCATGAATACTTTAAATAAAGTCCCTGATAACCCATGTTTATTTGCCAAATGAAACATTTTATCATATAACGTGCCTGAAAAAATTTGGTTTGAAATCTGGTAAAAGCGCACCCAATCCTCAGGTCAAGTTCCTGCCGGGCATCAACTGAGCGCGCTTCATTTTCATTTGGGGAAATCAAGTTCTGCATTGCTGCTTTAATGTCTCTATCTGTTATGGCTGAAAATTTCGCTCTAAATATTGTCTATAAAAGAAATTAAAAAAATATATATATATATTGTAATGTATTAGTTTTGAAAAATTAAATTAGAGTTCCTGAATTAATTTATTTTAATAGATATATTGATATTTTAATGGTTAAATTCTGCAATCAAAGCATTCTCTTATACAATGGAGAAACGTCTTAGTTTTCAGAGGCTAATCAAGTGATAAAGAAATATTTACTTTCTATTTAAAAAAGAAAAAGAAAAATGAAACCGTAAACTACAGCTCATATAGGAAATTGGCCTCCTGGATGATCTCCGATTTTGTAGCCTTCAGCCGGAAGCCAGCAAATTAAATATTTCACTCATACAACTGGTGTGGCGCAACTGGAAAGTTCCAAGCGTTTATATTCAATTAGGGATGGAGTGATACCAAAATTTTTACCCATATTGATAAATATTTTTATCAATACCGATACCGCAAAACTTTCGATACTGATACCCGTATTTTTATATTATAGGTATAGCAACCACAACCTCCTGAAAATTTAAGTAAACAATGGTCAAAAATCTGGTTAGCAGCTAGCTATCATTACAATCCAGTTAGAATTTGAGCTTTCTCACATGTGGATACGAATCTTCAACATTTTAAATAGAACATTTTAAAACTTTAATGACAAAAGGTAATTTTTTTAATTAAACATTTGAAATACTTGCCAATAATTCTCGTCTGGTAAAGATTCTGAATAAAAAAAAAATAAAAAAATTCTAAAGAGAAGCAGAAACATTGGAGAACAGAAGTTTTTGTTTGCAGCGTTCAACACGTTTTCAGAGAGTGGAAGGAAGATCAAACTCCTCATGCATCCCATTTTTCACCCTCTCCAATATCTAGTATCTACCCAATCCATTTGTGAGTAGCGGAAAACATATTTAATATTTGAACCTTATTAGACTAAAGTCATATTTTTAAAAAAAAAACAACTTCACATCTCCCTCTCAAAACACCTCCCAACTTTCTTGTCTCCTTCGATGGATCTACCGTCTTACTTGTGAACAAGATAACCATTCTTGGTCTGAACATAAATAACAAATTGTTTTGGAAATCTAATATCAAAACGGTTTCAAAGGTGGACTCAAAGAAAGTTGGGAGTTTTGTTCAGATTGCAGGAATTTTTTTCATTCAAACAGTTACTCCCACAATATAAGGGTTTTACCTGCCCTTGTATGGATTGCTGTTCTCACATTGGAAGGGTTCCAGTTCTACCCTTCTTTTGGATAGGGTTGAGTTAATGGCTAAAAAAAATAATAAACTATCTCCTACTTTCAAACTCTCTTGACCTTCTATCTCTGAGACGTGGCGTTGGAGAAATATCTATTTTCTACAGGCACTACAATGAAAGGTGTTCAAGGGAGTTAACTTCTCGCATCTCTACTACATTACGTTGCCCTCTTAGCACAAGGGGTGACTTGCTTTCTCATGAATTTAGTGTGAATATTGGAAACTCCTGGCTTGCTCGCTGTGGTGTCTCCTTTCCAGCCACCTCTGGTCTGTGGAACTTTCTGCAATCAAATGTTTTTTCAGTTGTATTTAATCTTGCTCTCTTTAAAGCCTTCGACTGCATTCACCTGAGAAATTTGCGTTACGTTTGGGCTTGGCTGGGATTTCTTTCAATTTTATAATTTTGCCTGCTACTTGAAATATGCCCTGTTTGTGAGTGGAAGTAACTAACTAATCCCCCATGGTAAAATACCCGCAAGTCATGTGCTCTAAATAACCGCCTGTTTCACCCAATATGCCAAAAGTGATGAAAAAGTGTCGCTCTTTCACATCAAAGTTTGCTGGTTGTCGCAGGGAAACATGGTATGAAGAGTGTAATCACTAAATAGGGAGCTTTCGGAAAAGTGACAAGAAAAAATCAATTGTGATCATCAAGATATTATCAAACAGTCAGTGGCTTCAGATAGATGCTTGAAAGATATATTTTTCGGTCTAAACTCTATAAATTTATCCCTCCAAGGCCGTTTTATAAAAGTGACTGATTGTATTGACAAACTAAGGTCATTCACCATGAAGTTGGATCTTCGTGAAGAGAAGTCAAAGATGGAAATTTTAGCATGTTTGAACACTTTGGTAAGGCAGCTGAGCTGATAAAAGCAAAAACAGAGGAAAATATGAGTTGGTACAGCTTGTACAAACACATCTGGCTTCTCTATGGATGGAGTATATATTTGCCCAATACAGAGTACTGATACCACAAAAGATTACTGATACCAATCACAGAAAATTACTGATACCTGAATCCATCCCTAAAAGAAATAGTTATATTCTATTCAAAAAACTTTGAATTACAGCTATTGTAGATCCTGGGCGCTGGGCTAGTTACCACAATTTCATAGCCTTCAGTGAAACACAGTTCACCTCCTATAATTACTATAGTTTGATGAAAGGCTGGGTGAACCTTGAAACAAAAATAAAATTCTATTTTGATGACTCTGGCTTGCAAAGTGATAACAAAACAGCTTTAGCTGTTATACTGTTTCTCCAATAAATAAGCTTAAAAAAAAAAGTACTCACAATATTTATAGGATAAACATTAACATTATCAGCAGATGTTAGCATGTGCACAAAAAATACTATGAGAAGTTGTAATAACAATTTTACTTGTCAAATGATCAGAGCAACATAATTCTTATCTTTTTTTTTTTTTATTGTAATTCAAATCTAAATTCGTTTTTGCTACATCTACAACTACAAAATAATAATAATAATAATAATAATAATAATAATAATAATAATAATAATAATAATAATAATAATAATAATAATAATAATAATAATAATAATAATAATAAATAATAATAATAATAATAATAATAATAATAATAATAATAATAATAATAATAATAATAATAATGTAAAATATAAAAGTTAATGAAGACACCAGCAAAATTATATTAAAAAAAAAAAAAAAAAATTTACCTGTTCATATCTGCTGTTGTTATTCATTGAGTATTTGACAGCGTCAATGACTTCAAAGCAAATATTTTCCCCTTCTTTATCGCAATCGAGCCACAAAACCAAATAATCAGCGCCTTTTGATTCTTTGCCAAGGAAATCCACCATT
The DNA here is from genome assembly GCA_015478945.1 of Trachelipus rathkii. NCBI lineage: Eukaryota > Metazoa > Arthropoda > Malacostraca > Isopoda > Trachelipodidae > Trachelipus > Trachelipus rathkii. Next base: position 47,680 of record JABUQX010002909.1, on the reverse strand, counting down.
CTTAATTTAGGTGTTGCTTCTTTCTTTTCAGTAGAGCACTTAAAGAGTTCAGCCTAATAATAATAATAATAATAATAATAATAATAATAATAATAATAATAATAATAATATAATAAATAATAATAATAATAATAATAATAATAATAATAATAATAATAATAATAATAATAATAATAATAA
>JABUQX010002909.1:0-42500 GCA_015478945.1 Trachelipus rathkii | reverse complement strand
CACTTGTTACAGAGAAAGAAAACATCATCTTACCTCCACTACACATAAAACTTGGTTTGATGAAAACAATTTGTGAAGGCTGGACATGATGGTGAATGCTTCCGCTATTATATATGCTCAACGTTTCCTGATCTGAGTGACGAGAAGAGAAAAAGCGTTGCGATATTTGATGGCCCACAAAATACGGACACTCCTCCGTGGATGCTGCCTTTGCTACAACAATGACTGTGTAGAGGCAGAGCGTGGAATGCTTTTTCAGATGTAGCACAGAATTTTCTGGGAACAGGAAGCAAACCACTAACATTGTACAGGGAACTGCTAGACAGTTTTCATTTTCATGATGTATAGAATGAGTATAAAGTTGCCTACTACTTACATTCTCAGCCTAGAAAATTTCTGGATTAGCCTAAGGCGATGTTAGTGATTGAGCAGGCTAGGTGAACGCTTCCATCAGATCTTAAAGTTCATGGGAAGAACGTTATCAGGGCCAAAAGTGGGATATCAATATGATGGCCGAATATTGTTGGGGCTTGATGAGGGATATTCCAGACGCTATGCACAGTAGGTCGTCTACGAAGAGAAAGTTACTACCATCGTAGGTATGTTTACATTAAAAAACCCATGCCTTCTATTACATTCATTGTTTTCCCTATTACTCTTTATTCATAGTTTGATATTCTATGTTTAACATATTCAATCTATTCAAAGACATGTATTCATTGCGATTGTTCTCTCCTTTCATATGATCCATTATATATATATATTATATATATATATATATATATATATAATATATATAATATATAAATATATATATATATATATATAGATATATATATATATACTTATATATAATATATATATATATTAATCCCAATAATGTGTAGACCCTCTTGAAAAAGGTAAAATCATAAAATTTTACAAAATCTGTATGTTACACACAATATCGCACAAATGCGATGCTGATATGCAAAAACCGATTACATTTTGGAATCAGCACATCAATAATCAATTCCGAAACCCCGTCCAAGAAATTGTCATGTTTTACCCAGATATCACAAAGGTAATAAAAACAAAAAGTATCTAACTATTTTTTTTCTCGAACACTCCAATATCAACAAAAAAATTAAAAATAATTAAATGAAAATTGAAAAGTTTCCATAGTTAAAGATATTAAACTTAAACTTCATTTGAATAAGCTCTAAGGTGTAAAATGACAGAACATTAGCAGTTCTCCATTATCAGGGGATAACCACCTATTTCTTGTGGCCTCATAAATATTTCCTCCTGTTCTAATATTCTTTCCCTTTCGACTGATGACGGTGGAGCATAAAGGTATTTTATTGCTATTTTTTTCAAATCATAAAACTATTTCAGTGTTTTTCCACCAATTGAAGGGAATATCAAATATCATTGTCTTCACTGGTCAAAGTAGGCAAACTTATATATTTGTTTATTTCTTGATGTAATTCCGTATGTAGCCTTTTAACTGTTATGTACAATAATCACATCGGCAGAAGAATGGAACTTTCTTTTTTCACTCTCACTTTCTTTTTTGTATGGACGATTTTGATGCCACAATTTCTTTAAACAAATCCCATTAAAAGAAGTTTAAAATGAATGAAACCTTCAGCTTCACGTTCCCCACTACGTGAATCATCGTCAGCGAAGAGTAAGGAGCTAATTTTCTTGACATTTCTTTCCATGCCTCAACGACATATTTCATCTGATCCATGTTGAAAAATTAGCTTGAATCGCGATCTAAGAAAGTAGCCTACACACAAGATTTATCACATAAAAACTTAGAAAGTCTTTTTTCTACTGATTTCTTAAGCTCTTCAACGAGTGTAATTATTCCACTGAAGCTTTGCTTTTAATTGCCTTATTTAAAAATAGATTTATTGCTAAAATGGAAGGGATCACTTGGGCGACTGTTACTTCACGTTTAATGCTTGTTTTAGTGGTTGTCAAATGGCTCAAGTAAATGGAATAATTTTGGCAACTGAAATCAGTCACATTTTTCCAAATTGTTTCAGCAGCGTATATGATAGGGGAACTTTTTGTTCAAACAATCTGTTAAGCATATATCATAAGATCTGTTCCAGCATGTAGAAAACGTCTTGAATTAATTTATGCGGTTTGACATTCCTGCATCTGTAAAGGTTTTAAGCTTTGCAGCTGTCTTTGCTGAATGGTGAAAATGAGAGGATAGGCTTCTGCAAGTAAATAAAATATCTTTAGCAGACTTCGTGACATATATTGAATCGTGAATGCATTAGTTGCAACATGTGAATAAAAACATGAAATTGGTAGCAAGCCACTCTCCTTAATACCAGCTACCATGTTTGGTCCATTATCCCGTATCACTAATGAATTCAATTTTTTAGAAATTTGAAAAATGTCAAAGGCCCTTATAGATCTGACAAATGACAAAGATTTTTGCCTATTGGGGTCCTTTGTGGCAAATATATTTTTATTTTTGAAAATAAGTTTCTAAAATTCAAGTTTCAAAATTAAATGAAAATCTAACCCTTATGTTGACGTAATTATTGTTTATAAAGCTCAATATTCGGCCCTTAATAGGTTCGGCAAAAAGCTGAATTACCGATACTTCGGTATTTTGCCGAATTAGGCCGAAAAATACCGAAATACCCTACCGAATATTCGGCACATCCCTAATATATATATAATATATAATATATATTATTATATATATATATATTATTATAATATATTATATATATATATATATAGTATATATATATATAATATATATATATATATAATATATACTATATATATATATATATATATATATATATATAATATACCGTATATATTATATGTATATATAAATATATCCTGTATATATATATATATTAGTGATGGGACGATTAATTGAAAATGCATATTTTAAAAATTTCTATTACGCTAATAAATTTAACATTTATAATTAGGAAGAATTAAATTTTGTTCACTTCATTCTTATTTAAATTAAGAACTGCATTAATACTTAGAAAATTTTCCTGTTATTCCTTAACATCTTGGTTTTGTTTCTAATTTCTATATAATAATAATAATAATAATAATAATAATAATAATAATAATAATAATAATAATAATAATAATAATAATAATAATAATAATAAAAATAATAATATTTTTTTATTTGAGTTTATGTCAGGACACGGTTCACAAAGAAGTGGTTCACCACTGGGTTGGAAAAAATCAACACCATGGGTGGGTTCTGGCACATACATATTTCAAATGTCAAGGAAAATTTGAATGGTGAAAGTTGGTCAAAAATAAATAAAAACTGATAAAATTATATCCTTACATTATAAATAGTCCTAATATTACATAATAAAATCAAATGTTGTAAACAATATTCACTTCTTGGAGATACAAGAAAATAGAATTACTGCTAAATTGAGAAGATTCAGATAAGGTATGGGATAATCTTTTAGGCGTTATACACCATAAAGCAGGAAAATGACGATGGTGAATAGGGTCCAGATGGGAACAATCGATGAAGATATGACTATGGCAATATTTGCAAATGGGAGGGTCCCGTGACATATAGTGACTGAGTGATATTGCTGTGGCCAATACGGAGGTGTGCAAGTATCACCTCATGTAAGCGCTTTCGTCTGTGGGAGGTAGACCACTCACTGATGCTCAGCTTTATATGTCTGAGTTTTGCTCCCAGCTGATCACTCATCCAGCACTCTTGCCAATAAGATCGAAAACCTTGTCAGAGAGCAGGATAGTAATCAGTTGATGGGAGGCGGCCTTGTCAAATGGCATCCGGGAGGTACCTGAAACAACTCGAAAAAGAGGCAAAGGCCATTTTCGCTCCTCTATCAGCGATTTCATTGCCAGTTACCCCTACATGAGAGGGAGTCCAACATAAAATGATGTTTCTTACGGGAGTGGAGCAGCCAAAGAAATTATTGAATAGCGGATACCATTGCGTTTTTAGAATAAGGGGTTTTAAGCGCTTGGAGCGTGCAGAGCGAATCTGAATAAATGACTAAGAGTAGTCTTGGTTAAGGAATAGAATCAAGAAATGGCAATCATTATATCATTATAGCCATTAATTCTACTGTAAAAATTGAAGCATGAGGGGGAGGGTATGGGAGAGGTTGCAGTCATGAAAGACAGTAGATGCATCCACACTGTTCCCAATATTTTGAATAAAAACATTTTCTCATACATTATAGTTTCTCCAGTTATTTGGAATTTTTAAAACATTTTCTCATACATTATAGTTTCTCCAGTTATTTGGAATTTTTAAAACATTTTTTTTTTCCTGGGCAGATCTTAGTTTCTTATAGACTGATTAAAAGTTCATTTCTAATTTTCCTATAATTTTCTAAATCTTGCTCCCTACTACAACCCTTCAATATTTTAAAACATCCACACTTTTCTTCTATTTTCTCTCTTCTCTCTCTATTCCACCAAATGGGGTTTTCTCTTTGCCACCCTAATGGATCAATCTTTAAAACATATGACTGAATATTCATCATAGTTAAAGTATTCCCATATGATAAAACAATTTCGGTCTTACCTTAAAATTTGGTAAAATTGTCATTTTGGAAATCTAAGATGTTTTCTTTGTTAACTTGCAATTTGGGCCAAGACATCAAATTTATGATAAATCTAATAATATTATGGTCACTAATTCCTAAATTCTAATGAACTCTAACCACATCCACCATACTTTAATCATTAGTTAATATTGTCTTAACAGTGCTACATGTCTTGTAAGTTCATGGACCACCTGGCTCAAAAAGTTGCCTAGTATACAATTTATAAATACAGAACTGCTATGATCCACATCAAACAAGGAATCCCACTGAATGCCAGGAAAATTAAAATCTCTCATGATGACTAAATAGCCTACTTTTTTCTTTATTGTGGCATGCTATCTTGATTTCTTTCACCATTTTTGCATCTAATTCTTGACTCTGCCCAGGAGCAGAGTTGGTGATTTTTTTGATTTTTTTTAAAAATATCAAAAAAATCAATGATTTTTTTGATTTGATTTTTTGATTTTTTTTAGGCACAAATTGCATTTTTAATTACTATTTTGATAGAATTAGTAAATAATCGTAATTATTATCTAATTAATAAGTTTAGTAAACAATTATTATTTAGTTTAATTAAGTTATTTAAATTATATATATAGGTACTGTATAATATCTGAGTAATCTAATTTTATTTATTTCTTTATTGAAAATGATTTGAAACTACGGTACATTGATGAATTTGCTTATAATATACGGTAGATGAAATATACTTATCACTTTTCAGGTGATAACTAGGAATAATTATTAATTTAGAAAAAAAAATTTGCCTAAAAAATCAAAAAATCATGATTTTTTCATAAAAAATCAATTGATCTAATTTTACAATTAGAACATTAGAAATTAGAAATATAGACAGTAAGAAGCCACATGGGCCTATCAAGACTGTCCCAGTCAACCTACTAACCAAACATGCTCATGCAAATCCACAAAGCGCCCTAGGGCTTGTCAAATTGCTGTAACTAAAATATCCACCAATTTGGCTTAGTCAAAAAAAAAAATGATATATGATACCCAAACCATCCACATACCTTAATAACTAAAGCTGCGTTTCCCGAAGACCGAGTGCAGCCCGTGTGCAAAATCGACTGGGAAACGATTTGAATTGGAAAAAATTACATTAACCAATCAGAGAACAGGAAATTTGAGTACCTGGAAACGGCCGAGCGCGCCCGTCGGATCAGCTGACAATTGTAAACAATACTCTTATACTTATATTTATCTATTTTATGAAATAATACAATTTATTAGTATCCTTAATATAAAAGTTAACTAAAATATTAAAAAACTTTTGGCAAGCCATTTCCGACATGTTTTGTAAAGAAATTTGTTTGTAAACAAAGTATCCTTCCGCAGCCCGCCCGTTTATTAATTCCCGAATTCGAGGATTTAACAACGGGTGCCTGACTGTGACGTTTGCGTGACGTAGAAGTGCGCAAACGGGCACGGGAAACGATGCATATGCGCCTGTGTGCCCGCCCGGGCTGCAGTCGGGCTTCGGGAAATGCAGCTTAAGTTATGGTCACACATGCAGTCTAACATTAATAACTACTGTAACTAAAAACCTGATAATTTGGCTAAGTCTAAATATACTAGGCTATATGATACCCAACCCATCCATATATACACCTATCCAACCCTTTCTTAAATGCTGCAATCGAGTCACACTCAACAACCTCCTGTGGCAAACCATTCTAAAATTTAACAACCTTATTACTGAAAGAATACCTTTCTTATATTAAGAGCTCTTTCTTCTTAATTTTCTTATTATGCCCCCTGGTCTCCCATCCATGCTTTACTATGAAGAATTTATTGATCTCTGTATTATCAATAGATGCAAATATTTTGTAGACTTGTATCATGTCCCCTCTGAGAAATCGCCTTTCAACAGAAAACATTCCTAACTCCCTCAGCCTCTCCTCATAGCTCTTACCCTCAATCATCCTTGTTGCTCTATGTTGCACTCACTCTAGCATAAGGGGCCCAAACTTGTGCACAATACTCTAATACTGGCCTAACATAGCTATTATAAATTTACTTATAACTTCCTTTCTCTTGTAAACAACATTGTGATTTATTATGCCCAGCATCTTATTAGCTTTATTCCTTGCTTCCAAACAGTGATTAGCTACTTTCAAATTACTGCTTATAATCACACCTAAATCTTTTTCTTGGTCCACAGACTCAAGCCAATCCCCATTCATATCATAGTTAAAACTTTTATTTGAGTAACCTAGGTGAAGAACCTTACACTTTTTACTATTAAAATTCAAATTGCCTTTTAAATTATTATTTTGATAAAATTAGCAAATAATCCTAATTATTACCTAATTAATAATAAGTTTAGTAAATATACCGGTAATTATTATTTAGTTTAATTAAGTTATTTAAATAATACCTATATACGGTATACAGTATATATATACTGTATAATATCTAAGTAATCTAATTTTATTTATTTCTTTATTGAAAATGATTTGAAACTACATTGATGAATTTGCTTATTATATAGATGAAATAATCGTTATCAGGTGATAACTAGGAATAATTATTAATTTAGAAAAAAAAATTTGCCTAAAAAATCAAAATCATGATTTTTTCATTAAAAAAATCAATTGATTTAATCAACTGATTAAATCAATTTGATTTAATCAGTGACAACCCTGCCCATGAGGTCTATAAAGCACCCTTATTCTGTATAATATATTATGCAAAAGGATATCTACCCACACAGATTCAACATCATGATTAGTTTTAATGTCAGTCATTAAAAGATTGAATATTGCTTTTAACATAAAGAGCCACACCAACACCAATCTTTCCTCCACAATGGTGTATAAATAAAATGAATAGTGAATACCCACATGTCTATTTCATATTCTTAAGTCTCCATAAATTGTTTCATTCGCCCATGCTACAGTAATGTAAATAATGTCTATATTCTCCTCCATGGTATAAATAATTAGCTCATCTTTTTATTTCTAAGGCTATGAGCATGTGTAGAAGCATTTGATATTTAAAATGTTATTACATACAGTATATTGCTATTATCTTTATTTAAGCAGATAACAATCCTAGTTTTGTTTATCCCACCACCATAACAGTTACTGGTTCTATAATTACCCATATCAAGATTTAGCCCATCCCCACTAGCTTTAACTAGTTTTTTGATAGACAAGTCATAAACTGGCACTGAATGCCTGAAAAGCTCAACACCTTTACGACTCAAGTTAACTCCGTCTTCTGGGAAAAAAACTTTGTCCAGAAATTCCCTCCACAAATCCAAAACAATTTTCTGAAAAACAATTTCCTAACCCTTTCATTTACACCTATAGCCCTACTTTCCCCATTCCTGACATGCACCTAACATAAAATCCCAGAAATAATGTACCTTCTTCTACTAGCTTTCATATTCTGGAACCTCCTCCTAAAATCTATTATTAATTCTTCGGACCTTCTATTGTCCTATATCATTTGTACCCACATGCACTATCACATTTGAATCAATATTTGTGTACTCAATCGCTCTTATCTATCACATCCACGATTTATAACATACTCTTCATTTCCCTCTATCTGTATTTTGAAAAGTCCTATCTAGAAATCACATAATAGTCTCTCCAATTAGCAATGTCTCAGCCTTCCCTTTAGAAAACCCAACATTACCATTGGCCCTCTCTGATCCCTCCCCATCTGGATAAAGGTCAAATCTGTTACTGCATGTCACAGACTGACTGACTTTCAAGATCCTAATCTATTATTTTTACTTTCTACAACTCTCCATTCATCTGCAGACCTATTAATTACCTGCTACTTTACAGCCCTTTCCCTCTCATCTTCCTGCCTAGGTGAATCACTAATCTTCTCTACCTCTGTAGCTCACTCCCTCCTCACCTCAATATCCCTACTAACTTTTTTCCTAACACTTCCCTACTTTCTCAACTTGAATAACAATTCATTCAATTCAGTAATGTTTTCGCTCTCATCCTTGCAATTTCCTTCCTTAACAACACATTCTCTGCATTCAAAATACAAACAGGACACTTATTCACATGTTCTACTCTCATAGTCCTACAACTATCACAGAGAATAAATACTTAAATTATTAGTAAGTTTACTAACTTGTACTAATAAATATAGCTACCTATGATTTTACCAACTACAGTTAAATGTCACTAAATCCTAAAATAAATGAAAAGAAATACTGTAAACTATCTAAAAACAAGCTAAAAATTTGAACAAGCTTGAATCCAGCTTAGCCTACGTTAATTCTATATAAAAATTATGAAGTAGATCAACTTTACCCATGGCTCTTAGAAACTTAAATTATCACAAAATAAATATAAAAAAAATCTATTTAAACTAAATAAACCTTCAAACACACACATTATACAGTAAATTTCCTAACTAAACTTAGCCTAGGGTTAGGCTATCAAACAATGACCTAGTACAATACTCAAATAAAATAATTACCTTTGGAATTACAAAAATAAGTAAAAATTTCTATAAAAAAAAAAAAAGTCAAATACACAACACTAATTTGGAAACTAAATTCACTTGCAAATACACAGATATATTAGTAAAATGGAAAAGCAAAGTGAAACACACCCTGACAAACAAGTCCAAAGTAGATGTAGCAGCATGGAAAGGGTTATACCTGGTAGCCATACCCGGTGGCGTAAGCAAATTCAAAGTAGAAGACTGAAGAAGAAAAGAGCAAAGGGCCACTCCAGCCTTATTTGATGAGCCACTAGGTAATGTGGGCTCCCACAAAGAATGGTGAGCATTCAAGTCCCCCATAATAAGGACCTTGTCTTTTAATTGTGCAATATAATGATCTAATTCCTTAACAGTAAGGGCTACACAAGGGTTATAAATTAAGAGGAAAGATACCTAACCAATTGATAATATTTGGATACCCAATGTTTCCAAGATTCCCCTGGGATAGGGTTTGATCTTAACCTCTCTGTAATGGGTTGAATTATGGAGTAAGAACATCAAACCTCCCCCTCTCTGATCATCACGACCTTTACACAGAATTGTATAAGTAGAAAACTCTGAATGGAGAGAGGATTTAAGCCAGGATTCCATTATTCCCATTATTGAAGGCTTTTGAGATCTGGAATTTTTCTATTTAGGGATCTAGCATTCCAAAGCACAATACTATTATAGGCCACAAAAGTTAAGGAAAGAGGTCAAGTGAAATAAGTTGGATAGGATCGCAGAAAGTGCCCTACTGAATGAGGTGCTAGCTTGATAAATAGCTACTGAAATTTTTTGATAATAATGGAATGACAGATAAACACAAGTCATGCCAAGGGACTTCCTGAGGAGAGGAAAAATGTTTACCCTAGTATTGTGAACCGCTATGGGATTTATAAGTGGTGTAAGGCTTTTGAATAGCAGGTTTCGCAGATATTAGCAGAGCATCAAGAAGGAATCGGTTTAAAGGTGGTTCAGACCTTTTATCAGAAGCATGATTCAAAGGAGAATCCCAAAAAGGGAGGTCAGTGTCAAAACGATGGTTTTTTCCCTCCATATCTAATTCATAATACTTATGTCTGAAAAAGAAATGGCTTGAACTGGAATATAGCTACAGCAGGATACCTTGAAGAAGATATGGTAAACCTTTAGGATTAATTATACTGGAAGCAGTAGCATGTAAGGCAGAAGAATTCAGTTTTCTAAGGTTTTGCATCAAGGGAAAATTGAATCTAGAACCAAGGCCAGCTTGAGTTTTTGCAATTTGCAGAACTCTTTGATAGATTGGGCAATCTTTAGAATTAACTCTACCACACCACCACCTTTACATAACACCACAGAATAAACAGCAAACAGGATTAATACAGTTCTTGTGATCATGGCCCTAACCACAGTTGGAGCACCTAATATTTGATTTACGAATCAAGGTGCCATGACCAAAGTTCCAACAGTTAAAGCAGTGGATCACAGGGTTGACCCAAAGATAGACCCAATATAAAGTGTGGCCCACAGCAATTCAGTGAGGGAGAGGGCCATCACACTGAACCTTACTATAATCAGTGGCATGTGGAGACGAGGTACCATTAAGTCTTGTAGGATAGATAGCACCTTGGACAAGTCCCAAAATACTAACAGTAGAACCATCCAAGAGGGTTAGGTCCTTTAAGACCTCATCAATTAGCATTTCCCTATGGGTGATTCCACATCAAGTGGACCAGTTTCAAAAATTGTCCCTGCCTTACCATCCCAAATTTGATGAAATATTACAGTGATGTTCTTTAAGATTTTAAATGAAACTGTGCAAAATTTTAGGTCCATATCTGTTTTAGTTACCATTTTCTAAAACCTTAGATCAATAAGGCCAAATTTCCAAAATTGATACCAATTTGTTTAGAGGACCCCATGGAAGATTTAGGAAGCCAACATTTAACCGCATGAGGTCCCAATTGCTTAATATTGTGTATGTCAACCTCGTTTCTTAAGATCTGAGATTTCAAACCTGTATGCCAAGATCTGAAATTTCAAACCTGTATGCCATTCTTTTCCAAGGAGTCTAGTTGTACCCTCTATGATATATTAAACAATTAAGCAATTTGGAAGCAGTCCTGGGATTCGTAAAAATATCAGTATTGGTAAAATATTTAATGAAAATCACTGTGTTACTGCTCTGATTTTTGAAGGGGTGAGACTCTCTAACCTGGATGATAGTAGACGAACCATTTAGTGGATTTTCTAATAGAACTTTATGTCCAGTGTGGTTACATCTTCAGAAACCGCCGCACGTTTGCGTTTACCCTGCTCAGGATGCTTCATTACAATATCACTCGCCTCAAGAAGCTCGGCCAGGGGATGGCCTTGAAGGCCATCGGGAGACGAAGTCGTAATCAACCAAGGGGGGTAAGGTGGAAAATAGGCCTAGGGACCACCTGGGAGAAGGTGAACCAGGTTTAAATCCGTTTGTATGTTGTAAAAGTGTAAAACTAGTAATTCCAACTATAAATTGCAAAAATCAAACAAAAAAATTAGTATTAATTGGAAATGACGAACTAAGTCACACAAACTTCACCGCACTTTTTACAAACATAAATCTTAAAGACAACTGATCCGCTCTAACTCGGCTTCCAAAAAAAAATATCTAAAGTTTAAAAATATCTCCGAATTTCTGTGGATGCACAAAAACTATCGATTATCAAAATTATCAATAGCTTTCGATTATCGAAACTGGATGTGGATACTATTTTTTTTTTTACGGTAATCGATATTCTGATTATTTTATCAACGATAATACGATTCAGCAGCAAAGTTAAGCCGTTTTCGATTTTGCATTTGTGCTTACGCTCGATAAGAAATGCTAATCCAGTTTTAGCGCGAATTTGTGGCATAATCAAACGTTTGTTTACAAATATTTTTGATCAGCTATTTTGATGGAGCGTGGTTTTGGAATAAACAGAAAAAAAAATAACAAATGTTTTTATTACGAATAATTGATTCAACTATTGTGATGGAGTTTTCGATTTGGACATAATAGATTTTAGCTAATTTCCATGAATGAAAACATCATCAAATCAAACGACCTACTACGCCGCCATCTTGTTTGTTAACATTTGTTCATAAGCATTTTCCTTAAATTCCAGTTTACTAACTTGTACTAATAAATATAGCTACCTATGATTTTACCAACTACAGTTAAATGTCACAATCCTAAAATAAATGAAAAGAAATACTGTAAACTATCTAAAAACCTTACAGAATTTAGGAAATCCCTTACGTTTGGTGAACATTTTTCTAAGTTTGTGCTAAATTTGACAAAATGGAACGCAACTTGAGCATTTTCCTAAATTTCGTAAGCAAAAATGCAAAATCGAAAACGGCTTTAATCAATAGCTAATTTTACCGACATCTTTTCTTTGATTTTATAGATATGTTTTATTGAATAAACTGAATATTATTAATGCCTTTATCTATATTATAATATATTATATATATATTATATATATAATATAGTTAATTATATATATATATTATATTATATATATATATATTTATTATCTAATATATATATTTATTATTATATATATACTATATATTATAATATATATTTATATATACTTATATATATACTATATATTATATAATGAACATAAAATTTATAAGAGAAATATAGGGACAGTTACAGAAGCCACATCGGCCTATCGAGACTGTCCTCAGTCAACCCACAACAAACATTGCTCTCCTTGCAAATCCTATCTAATCTATAGCACCCTAGGGTTGTGCAATATTTATCTGTATTACCAAAAAAAACCACCCAATTTGGCTTAGTCAAAAAAAGAATGATACATGTTACCCATTAAACCATCCACAGCCTAATAACTAGTATATGGTCACACATGCAGAGCTATACACATTGACTAACTACTATAACTAAAAAAGCCAATTTGGCTTCGTCTAGAAATATCTATGTATACTGTAACAAACCATCCATGATACGCTATCACCCTTCTTAAAGTGTTGATTGAGTCTTCTGACTCAACATACCTCCTGCTGGCCGAAATTCATATCCAAAATTTAACTAACCCTATTGCGGGAATGTTATATTGCTTATTTTTATCAAGATGGGCATGCTTTCTTCTTAATTTTTTTTGTTATGCCCCCTGGTTCCCATCCGTGCCTTACTATAAAGAATTTATTGGTCTCCGTATTAATAATAGATATGTAAAAATTTTGTTAGACTTGTATCATGTCCCTATGAGAATCGCCTTTCTACAGAAACATTTTCCTTAACTCCTATCAGGTCGCTCTCCTCCGTTTAGCTCTTATCCCTTCAAATCCCCAGAAATCAATCTTTGTTGCTCTACGTTGCACTCTCTCTCAGCCTGTCTAAGTCTTTCTTTAAGTAAGGGGCCCAAACCTGGTGTGCACAATACTCTATTATGGCCTAACATAGCTATATATGTTTTACTTATTACTTCCTTCTCTTGTAAACAAGCATTACGATTTATTATGCCCAGGCATCTTATTAGCTTTATTCTTGCTTCCAAAAAATGATTAGCTACTTTCAAATTACGCTATAATCTACACCTTAAATCTTTTTCCTGGTTCCACAGAACTCAACCAATCCATTCTACATATTAAAACTTTATTTGAGAACCTAGTGAAGAACCTTACCTTGTTACTATTAATAATTATATTATATATAGTATATATACTATATTATATATATATACTATATATATAAATCATATATTATATTATATATATATATATATAATTATATATATATATATATATATTTATAGTATATATTATATATATATAATATATATATATAATAGTAATATATATATATATATAATTATATATATATTATATATATAATATATATTATTATATATATATATAATATATATATATATATACAGTATATATATATTATATATATTATTATACATAAAGTATTATATAACTATCTATATACAGTTATAGATTTGTAGAGTCGTATCCATTATAAGGAAATTTATATATATATTATATGATATATACTTAACTATATATATAGTACTATATATAAATATATATAAATATATAATATATATATATATACCAGAAGGTGGGCACATCCGTTACTCCGTACTCCGGCTTATAACGGCGAACTAGTTTTTTCAGGTAACGATTAGTAACGGACTCGTTTACTTGTTTCCTTCATGTAAACGCTCCGATAAGTTCGTTATTGTTTTCTCCGTACGTTTTTAGTCCGGTTACAGTTTTTTCGACTTTCTTTGAATGTGATAGCCAATTGACCACCCCCGATCAAACAAAATCTTTATAATATACTATTATAATATTTTGGAAGTGATAAAATAAATTTAATCCTATATATATATATTTTTTTTATTTTATATTTTTTTATATTATTTTTATTTATTCAATATATATTATAGTTTTTTTTTTTTTTTTTTATTTTATTTTTTTTATTTTTTTATTTTTTTGAGTATATTATAATGTATTTTTTACTAAAACTTTGTTTTATTATTATATATATATTATATTATATACTATTATATATTCATAATTATTTTAATATAGAATACAATATAAAATGTTATATATTATATATATTTATATAATGCCTCGAAAAAAATACTCCATTTTTTATATACTTTTATATTTTGTGTGTACTTTATATAAATATTCTATATACGGAATAAGTACAATTTGCAAGAAGAATGAAAGGGGGATGGGCTTTCGTAAAACTGATGAGATAAAGTGTTAACAGAGTGTGGTAGGAACACTTTGAAAATCTGGCATAAAACTTGGCAATAATGAAGAGGTGATAGGAAATGTTTGTGGGTTTGATGGTGCAAGGAATAGGCTTTTTGGGCATAGGCATGTAGTAAGGAGAGAGGTAATGTATAGTCTATTTTATATAGTTTCGAAGAATATTAAATCTTCAGGTATAGATTGAATTACTAGTGAAATGATCAAAGCGGAGGGAATGGTGATTGATTGGATTTGGCACGTTGTGTAACATATTGTGTTTATGTGAGAAGATAGCTTCCGAGGGGATTGAGCCGGAGGAGAGCATAATAGTACCCTTATATAGGTAAGGGAGATAAGGGTAACTGAGGAATTATAGGGAAATTAGTTTATTAAGTGTAGAGGAAGATAAACTTATATTTTGGTTCGTCGAAAGAATGGTCGAGTGACTGAAGGACTGATTGTGAAAACAAGGTGGCTTTTAGAATTGTAGCAGGATGTTTGAATCAAATCTTTACATTGAAATAAATGACTGAGAAAATAAGGGAGGAGAAGAATAAATTGTATTTAGGTTTTTTGTATTTGCAAACAGGCGTATGAAATGATTAATACGGAAGCTCTATGGCAGGTCTTATTGATATATGGGTGTTGTTAGTAAGCTTCTGAATGGAATCAAAAGTATATATGACAGATAATGAAGCATGTGTAAGAATAAATGGATTGAAAGTGATTGTTTAATCTTAAAGAAGCGAGGGAGGCAGGGATGTGCTTTGTTTTCTTGGTTATTCAATTGTTATGGAGGGGTTATGAAAGAATTAGAAAAGGGGTGGCAGGGGGTGTTAGAATGTTGTGGAGTCGTTTCAAAACTTTCCGACTTCGACTCCAGCCTCTTCAAAATTACCGACTTCGACTCCAACACCGACTCCGACTCCACTCTCTTCAAAATTACCAACTCCCCGACTACGCGACTCCGACTCCACAATCTCGGTTAGAATGATGGAGAATGGAAGATAGTGGAAGATGCCCTACCTATTATATGAGGATGATTTTGTTTTGAGTGGCGAATTTGAGAGAGTTTGAGAGGATTGGTAGGGAGATTTGGCAGGGTGTGTAAAAGGAGATGTTTAAAGGTAAACGTAGATAAGTGTAAGGTTATGGTTGTGAGTGAGGACAATCCTCGGTGTGAAGTTATGCTAGATGGTTAGCAGCTGGAACAAGTGTCTGGGTTTAACTACTATCAAAAACTTGAGACCAATTAACTCCGTAAAACCTTAACTAAATAAACCGAAACCCTTTTAAGAAGGATCTTGTTTATAAGTTTTATATTTAGAGTTCTTTTTATAAACCCTGTTGACCTTAACTCCCATTTTTTTTATAGTTATGCCTATTATGATTGGAGGTTTGTTAATTCGTTTCGAAAGGTTTTTAATAAATTCTAAAATTATAAGATTTTTAATTGGTCATTCTTCTATAGTATAAAAAGTACAATTGGTTTCCAACCAAAAGGTCCCAAATAATCAATAAAAATATCATCACAGAAACAACATTAAATATTTAGTATACATGTTGGATGAAAAGGGAACGGATGATGCAGAGTGTAGTAGGAAAGTTGTGAATGGCAGGAAGGTGGCTGGTGCGATTTAAATCGTTGGTGATGCAAGGACTAAGTTAATGGCCCTCTCTCAACAATAATTACTCTGTGTTTTTTAATTAATAATAATGAAATGTTGAAAATTTGATGTGATACACAAACCATAAATTGGCCTAAGGATCCGTATTAATGTTCATATTGAAAAGCTAAAAAACGAAGCGTAACGGCAACTGTTCGTTACCTTTTCCTTTCAAAGAAACGGACTAACGATAACGGAACTACTTTTCCGAGTAACGGAATGATAGTAACATAAACGTAACTACTTTTTTTGGTAAAGTAACGTACCCACCTCTGTAGTGTAATATATATATATATATACTATATTTAATATATATATATATTATTATTATAGATATAATATATATACTATATTATATATATACTATATAAGTATATATTAATATATATATATATATATATATGTAATATATATAATTATAATACAATATATACATATATATAGTATATATAATATCTATTTATATAATTATTATATATTTTATATATATTATATATATACTATATATATATATGATTATATAATAGTATACTAATATATTAATAAATGCATATATATAGTATTAGATATATATATTATAGTAGAAGTTTACTTTTCGGCAGCACTGATATTTCAAAGTTCACGTTCGTATTTGTTGGGGTCAGTAAATGCCGTAAAATCGATACTTCGTGAATAGCGATACATGGAATCGATATTTGGAAATATACTATATATATAATATATATATATAATATATATATATATATATTATATATATATTAATATATATATATATATATATAATACTATATAATATATATAATAAGATAAAGCTTAACAGCTCTTCATAAACCCTAACAAAAACTTAAGTAAACCTTTAACTGGTAATGCAGGTAGAACCTAACCTTTACATGAATGTGCCGTAAAACTAGCCCTAACCTTTACTGCGATCCACTGTGCCGTAAAACTAGCCCTAACTTTATTCGAGGTCACTGCTGGCCGTAAAACTAGCCCCTAACCCTTACTGATCACTGTGCCGTTTACACTAGCCTTACCTTTACTGAACTATGGGCATTTGCAGTAAAATTTAATTGTTCCCCACCTTTACAATGAACATTCTTTTTAAACATTTGTCACTTTTCTTACAAAATTAAGTTCAATGTTGTAAGAAAGCTAAGCAAACTCCTACTTCATCATCTTCTACTTCATCATCTTCTTCTGAACTGACTTCTGAGTACACTAGACACCTCCGGCGACTATAAACTTTCTGACAACGAACTCGAGCTTTGTCATAAATTGTATCTTATATTATTACAAAAATCGATTGAATTTAAATTTCATATATCGTTCATTTCATAAAATATCGAAAGACTCAGTTTTTTTTTGGTGCTGCCAAAATATAACATATACCGGTATATATATGTATATATATTATATAGTATATATCTATATATATTTAGATATATTATTATATATAAATAGTGATATATATAATATATATTAATATATATATATAATTTAATATGTTCTTTATAAATTCTTTAGTGGCAAGCTTCTGGAATTATTTCCAGAAGCTTGCCACTAAACAATTTTTTTTTTTTAAAAACTTAACTTAACTTAACTTTTATGAACTTAAGAAATTTTTTTGAACTTAGAAAATTTTTTCAGAAAATATTAAGATCAAATACTAGATATTTACCAATATTATATTATACAGTATATGATATATATATATATATATAAATATATATATCATATTATAATACTTATAATATATATGAAAGTATTTATATACAAGTACTTTAAAGTATTATTATATATACTATATATATATTATGATTTATATAATATACATAATATATATAATATCAATATATACAGTATACTAATATATATATATATATATAAGTATATATATATATATATATATATATATATATATATATATATATATATGTTTCTTTATATAAATTCTTTAGTGGCAAGCTTCTGGAATTATTCCAGAAGCTTGCACTAAACAATTTTTTTAAAAATTACTTAACTTAACTTTACACTTTTATGAACTTAGAATATCTTTTTGAACTTTAGAAAAGTTTTCAGAACAATATTAAGATCAAATACTTAGATATTTACCCATTATATACATATATATATAAATATAGTATATATATATAAATAGTATATATATATATATATATATTATAATATATATAATATATATAATATATATATATTATAATACGTTATAATATACATATATATTATATATATATTATATATATATAATATTATATTATATATATATATATATATATATATATATATATATAATATATATAATATATATATATATATATATATATACTATAGTATATATATAATATATACCTATATATATATAATACTAATAATTATATATATATGCCCTAGTATAATATATATATCAATATATATATATATATAATATATTTATATATATATATATATAATATATATATATATATATATAAATATAATATATACAGAGCTGGGCGCGCCTATAATTTTTCTTATGCCGCCGGACCTACTGCGCCTATGCCGCCGGACCTAGTCCGCTTAGCGCCTATGCGCCTATCATTTTTGTCTCACAGCAATGCGCCTAGCGCCTATGCGCCTATGCGCCTTTGCGCCCTACGACTTTCGCCACAGGCTGTGGATGTCGCTAACATTATTTGCAAAAAACTTTAGTGCGATAATTAAAGCAGGCCTATAAATAATGGAAAAAAAAAACAACACATTAATTTTTTTAATAAAAACACCGTAAGCAATATCTACGTCCTTTTCCTCCCCATGTCCTGGTGGATCCATGTTGTCCCCCAGGAGGTTCAGCTCGAGCGCTTGCAGAAGTTGAAAATCTTCGGAGCCATAGTTGCCAATTTATGTTCCATTTAGGATTCGCACAAAACCACGTATATAGTATATATATCATATATTATAGTAATACTTATATATATATATATATCATATTATATATATCATATATAATATATATACTATATATATATTATATATATATAATATATCCTTATATATAATATATAGTATATATTATATATATATTTATAGTAAATATATATTTATATAGTATATATATATATATATATTAATATAATATATATATATATATATATATAATATTATATATATATAATCCTATATATATATAACTTATATACAGATATATTATATATATATATAATATATTATATACTATATATATAGTAATCAATATATATAGTATATTATATATTAATATATATATATATAAACTATATGTTTACCTGGTTTTTAGACATGATACAAGGTCTTGCCATAGCTTCTAAGTTTAACTTTTAAGGGTAGAAAAAATGCTTTCGTTCCTGTTCGGCATAGGCCGCGGCTATAGGCGCACATGAGACTGGCTATGCGCCTTTGCTTAGTCCGCCTTTTTATAACATCAATGCGCCTTGCGCCTTTGCGCCTACGAATGATAGTTGTCGCCATAGGCGCACTAGGCGCATAGGCGCAGGCGCGGTGCCGCAACGCCCAGCTCTGATTAAATAATATATATATATTACTATTATATTATTAATATAATATATATATATTAACTATATGTATATATATATTATAGGTATATATATATATATAATAATCTATTTATATATATGGTGAATGGTTAAAACATAACGAAGCAGCGAACGATAGACTAAGAGAGACGAAAATGATCTTCAAAACTTTTACTTGCTTTATATAGAACCTAAAAAAACTGTATGTGAAACAAAATATAAATAATTATACAATTACTGTCAGCAGATATGCCAAATTTTTAAATATAATGAAATTTAACAAGACAAAAGATAAAAAAAATAAATCCCCTCGGAAGTCCTCAGCAGACACTGAAACCAATGTGAAAGAAGACAAATTCCTGAGAATTATTTGACTTTTAGTTGGTTGCTATTTTTTCGTACTTAACATTCATTATTTTCCATTTTTTTGAGTATGTGGCTATACATGTAATATTATTAATAGTTCTTTTTAAGTATTTTAAGTTTTGAACCAGTATATTATTTTCGAAAAATAGTAATTAGGATAATTTATAAAGAACTGGTTATAAATCCTGATAAACAGCGTAAAAGAAATTGCCAAATATAATTCTATGTTATATTCGTTGAAGTATAACATTGAAAGAATATATATATTATCATATAATATATATATATACTATATATATATAATATACTATATTACATACTATATATATAATAATATGATTATATATATATATATATTTACTAATTATATATATAAATTAAATATTTAGTATTATAATAATTTAATATAATACCTTATATATATATAAGTATAATATATATACTATATATAAGTATATATTATATATATTATTATTATTCATAATATATATATGATATATAGAGTTATATATAATACATATATATATATTTTTTTAACTAAAGGGGAACCACAAGGGATACCGCACGATGTTACAAGAGTCCGGGGTCTCTCTGACTTCCGGGGAACGACAGCTCGGGAGGACTTGCCCCTCGGGGAGGGTCTCTGAACCCCCGCTCCGTTTGGATTTGGGTGTCGCGGGGGTTCCTCGCCCCTCCCCACGGCTATGGAAAAGCGTTCCCCCCCTCTGTGTTCGAATTTAATTTTGGTCCCCTTCCATTGTAAAAATACATATATATACATTATATATATATATATAATATATGATATATATATATAATAGTTACTACTATACAGATATTATATCTAATATTATATAGTATATATATATATAGTATATAAGTATTATATATATATTATGACATTAAATAATATTATATATATTATATATATATAATATATGTATATATATAATATATATATATTAGAATCATGTATATATAGTATCTATATATATATATAACTAATATAATATATAACTATAGTATACGTATATATATATTATATATATAGAAGAGGCCACAACCTGTAACTGAAAAACTACAATAGCTACAGGGAAATAGGAATACATTGTTGAAATCCTGGCAAAATTTCATCGAGGAACTTAAAAAAAAAAAAAAAAAAAAAAAAAAAAAAAAAAAAAAAAAAAGAATCCACATCCGAAGAACTCCAATAGCTACATGGAAAAGAAATACATTTTTGAATCCTGTAAATTTTAGTTAGGAAAATGAAACAAAAAAAAAAATAAACAAAAATTTTGGCCTTTTTTTTTTTGCTTCACATGTGGACTCAGTGTATGTATATATATAATATATTATATATTATACATATATATTACAAGATATATAATAATATAATATTAAGAATATATCTATATATATATATTATTAGATACTATATATATTATTTGTAAAGGTTATTACACGGCAATGTGGGGGCTCGAGCCGACGGGGAACACAGGGGGACGTTTTCCATACCCCGTAGGGAGGGTGCGGAGGGAACCCCCGCGGACAGCCCAATATACAGAAGAGCGGGGTTCCGGAGACCCTCCCGCGAGCCGGAATTAGTGCCTACCCCTAGTTCCCCGGGAAGGCGAGACCCCGACTCCTAGCCATCGGGGTGCGTATACCCTTGGGGTATTCTTTAGTTTAATAAAATAAAGCAAAATTTATAGAAAGTCTATTTATTTTACGAGTAACGTATAAAAGTCTTAAATAGGCTATATAATAATAATAATTAATATTATATATATATAATATATATATATATATTATACCTATATATATAGTATTATAGATATATAATTATATTTATATTATATATGATATAATATATATTTAAAAATTTTCCGCACAAAAATTAGACCAGCATCCCAGCAATTTATTCCTTTTTCCCGGTGAGCTGTTGTAGTTTTTGAGATTATGGATTGTGGCTCTCTAGAGGCTGGACTATATATATAAATATATAATATATATATTATATTTATATAATTTTCAAACTATAAATTCATATATATATATATTATATAATATATCTATAATTATATAGATATATTATTATGAATTATTATATATTATATATAATATAGTATATTATAATATATACATATATGTATAACTATATTAATTATATATATATATATACATACGTATAAATATATATAATATATATTATATATTATGTATATATAATATATATAGTACAGTATATATATATATCGGTACATCCCTAGTATATATATTATATATATATATATATATATAGTATATATATATATGATTATATATATATATATATATTATATATATATATATATATAGATGATATTATATATATACTCTATATAATAGATATTTATATATATAGGCCCTTTTGTATTTCACTCGACATGTTTTATTTGTATAACACATTAAGTACAGTCGTTGATTTTTTTTATACTTTTTTTGAAACTCAAAAATGATATAATATAATCATAGTTAATTTTTCAGAAAAAAAAAAAAAAAAAAAAAAAAAAAAAAAAAAAAAAAAAAAAAAAAAAAAAAAAAAAAAAAAAAAACATATCTCAAAAACTACAATAGCTACAGGAAAAAATAATACATTTTTGAATCCTTGTAAAATTTTGGTTAGAAAATGTAAAAAAAAAGAAAACCACATATATGAGACAATTTTAAGTTTTAACAAATTCGGCCGCGGGGACATAGTACTTACTATAATATATTATATTGAGTATATATATCACTATATTATATCATATATTATATATATATTATATATTATATAGTATATATTTGTAAAGGTATTGCACGGCAGTGTAGGGGGCTCGAGCCGACGGGAACACAGGGGGGACGTTTCCATACCCCGTAGAGGGGCGAGGAAAACCCCGCGGACACCCAAATACCAAAGAGCGGGGTTCCGGAGACCCCCCGGAGGAGGGGAAATAGTCCAACCCCCGTAGTTCCCCGAAGGCCGAGAGGACCCGACTCCTGCCATCGTGTGGCGATACCCTTGGGGTATTCGTTAGTAAAAAAAAACAAAAACAAAAATTACTAGAAAGTCTAATTATTTTAACGAGTAACGTAATAAATAGGCCTTCTACTCATATCACTCATTTAACGTTAATCATAACCATATAATTTAGTTTTTTTATTTTTTTTTTTTTACCATTTTCTTTAAAACCTAAAAATTTTTAAACTAAAAGTAATTCCTTTTTTTCCAAATCTAGTATAGTTTTTTTTTTTTTTTTATTTTTTTTTTTTACGCACTAAATTTTTACCATTCCAGCAAGTATTCCTTTTCCCGGTAGCCGGAAGCTGTTGTAGTTTTTGAGATATGGATTGTGGCTCTTCTATAGGTTTGACCATTTATAATTAAGTATATTTTCTGTCAATAAATGTTCAAAAGAATGGTTTTTCTTAAATTTGACGTTTTGCACTTCCACAATAAATTAAAATATTATTTTCGTATTGAATAAGAATTATTTTTAACTAAGTTAAGCTAAATTTTTTGTTCGAAATTCATTTGTCAGAAAATAATAATGTCGTGATGAAGTAAAAAAGGTTCATAATATATATAATTATATATATAATATACTTATATATATATATATACTATATATTATAAATATATTAATATATATATATATATTAAAATATATATAATATATATATATAACTATATATATATATAGTATAGTAATTATATATATAAGTAATATATGCGAATTTTTGTTTGGAAAAGACAATTTCAAGGACAGGATTTATTTCAACATATCTTTAATATTTGATAACAGAATTTTAAAACAATTTAATTTAACTGCTATTTATTATTCTTATAATGTTTCTTTTATATCTCAAAAAAATGTTCAATAAGAATTGTTGTGTTCGACTCGCTCTGGTATGGGAATATAATAAATGAACATATTTATTTCGTAAGAATGATTCATTTTTTATTGAGTTAAGCTGAGATTTTTTTTCGAATGCATTTCATTTGTCAGAAATAATAAATGCATCGTGATGAAGTAAAACAAGGTCCTATATATTATATATATATATATAATATATATATAGTAATATTCCATGGTAAATTTGATTAGAAATTTTATAACTTTATATTTTATATATATACACATAACTTGCATATATATATATATATATATATATATATATATATATTATTATATATATATTATAGATATCATCGATATAATATAATTATATATATATAATATACTATATATATTATTCATATATATATATAATATTAATAGAGGCATGTTATGATATGAAATTCTCACTTGATGATGTAGAACGCTAATAGGTCTAGTAGCACATACATATTTTGATATTCTGTATGATACGCCAAGAGGGTAGGTTAAATGTTATAGTTTCTTTTAAAGATTAAATACTTTATTTTTCAATTATTTATGAAAACTTTGTCCTTCAAAATTAAATTTAATCTTTTATTTACATTATTTATGGAAGAGGACAAGCGCATTTTCAAATGGCCAGGCCCGCAATGTCTTAAATCCGCACTGGTATATATATATATATGATATATATATAGATATATATTATGTATCTATATATGATTATTATATATATATATTGTTATTATATATATAATATATATATATATTTATATATTAATATAATATATATATATAATATAATATAATATATATATATATCAGTGCGGCTTTGAGGGTAGGCAGCAGTAGCAACGCCTACTTGCCTTAGTTAACCCAAAAAATATTAAAAAGTCAGATATTATTTATTAATATAATTATATATATTATAATATAATATATAATAATATATCATATATAATATTATATATATATAGTAAAATATATATATACATATATATATTATAATATATATATATATATTAATATAAATGATTTCATTCGAAGGTTCTCCGTTAAGCTGCCGACGTAAATTTCACTCGATTCCCCTTTTTTAATATATAGCGTCAGTGCAACCATTTCCGAGTTTAAGAAATAATTCCGTTTTCTTAAAGTTTAGGCACCTCTGTATTTGCCGACCGGACTTAATAGCAGTTCATTTAACAAAAAAAAATCCCAAAAAAGAAAGGAAAATTCGATCTTCTTTATAAATAAATGTAGGTACAAAAATTGCAACTCTTTCATATGATAATAATTATATATATATATAACATATATATAAATATATATATAAGTATATATATATAATATATAATATATATATAGTATATATTATATTATATATATATATATATATATATATATATAGATATATACATATATATGATGTTGAAAAGGCAACGAATGATGTCAGAGGAGGAGTAGGAGGGGGGGGGGGGGGGGGGGGGGAGGGGGGGGGTAAAGCTGTGAATAGTAGAAGGTGGCTGGTGCAAATAAATCCTTGTCTGGCATGTAAAGGACCAGGTCTGATGCGCTAGATGGTTACCATGAGGGTATGCTGGTTAACCTGGTATTTAATGTATGGATGAGTATAGTCTGGTAATAAGAGGTATAGATCTAATACACAATGTGTTCAGAAATCTTAGGGGCGCATTTGGTGTGAGAAGAATTGATAAAATGAGGAATGAACTATTAGAGAGTTGTGGCTGTGATGAAAAAGGTAAATGAGAGAAAAAATGGAAGTATTAGATGGTTTGGTCATTGGAAAGGATGGATGATAGTCGGTTGGGTAAACGGAATATATCAGTGTGATGTGCGGGAATCGGACCGGCTGGGAAACCGAATAAAAGGTGGTTTGAGTCAGTAAAGGAATCCTGAAGGAGAAAAGTGAGTTGGCAGAGGCGAAGAAAGGTGTCATCTGAACAGGAGTGATTGCGGAGTTTTGTGAGGTATGTTGAGCCACCGGGGGCAAGGGGATGGAACCCCACATTGACGCGAGACTGCCATAGTATGAGGTCCGTCTCGTCCAGTGAATCTCTAGATGGATTCTGACTACGACGATCTCACTAAAAGGTATAAATGCGGGAGGTAAAGCTGGGCTTTCTTTCGACTGCTTCATATTCTTCTTCAACCTAAGGTTCTGTTTCCGGTTGCATTACCCACCTTTTACACCTTAGTCTTGGGTAGAGAGATGGTGATTATGATGGTGATATATTATTATTATATATTATATATATATATATATATATTTATTATTATATATATATATAATAGATATAGTATATAGTATTATATAATATAATATTTATATATATTATTATATATAATAGTATATAATATATATATTATATATATATTATATATAATATATATTTACCTATATATAATTATCATAAATATCTATTATATATTATATATATATATATATAATATAATGTATATATATAAAAATATATATATATTATATATATATATTATATATATATATATAAGTATTATATATATAGTTAATAATAATTATATTATTATAGATATATAGTATAGTGATATATATATATATATAGCGATACTGAATATATTATAGGTATTATTATATATATATATTAATATATATATATATATATATATATTAGAGCGTGTCAAAATAGTAATTTTTCACTATCCGCGGATGGCGGATGCGGATAGCGGTAGTGATTTTCACTATCCGCGGATGCGAATGCGGATGCGGATAGTAAAAGTCACTATCCGCGGATTGCGGATGCGGATTAAGCGGATAGTGTAAGTTTTTAGAGTTTAGCCACAGGTACTTTCACACACACACACACACACATATATATAACTACATATATATAGTATATATATAATGATATATATATATATATATTATATAGATAATAGTATATATTATATATATTATAATAATTATATATATATATATATATTATATATATATTATATATTATGATATATTAGATAATATTTATATATATATATATATTCTACCCGTCATTACCAGAGTGCAGGACCGCTTGACCCACTCTTGCACGCTGCCACCCAACCTCTTTCCCCCAAGCTCCATCCAGTTTGGAAAAGGTTATTATATATTAATGCTTTAAATTAGTAATTCCAAATTATGTTTCAATAACAAAAGCTTAAGAGCCCTTTCAGAGGAGAGGTTGCTTCTCTTTTCTCGTAAATGAGATTTGCACCACTGAAAGGACGCTCACTAGCTACACTTGTTAAAGGGCTTGCTAAGATTTTTTTTTCCTGGCGACTTTCTGAAAGGTGTGGAAAACTTTTTAACAATTATTACGCCACAAAACCAGTGGATCTTATCTGATTCAAGCTATTTCTCTTTTGATACTCTTCGATCAATGATGTGTCTTTGACACCTCCAAACAAGACTCTTGTTTGTGCTAGAAGCCAAAAAAAAACGTTCAGGGATTCGGCACGATGATATCGCTAATAGAGGATAATGCTCGTCTGACTTTCTGATCTTATGCTTTTTATTGGCTAGTGATATGTTCGCTTTTAGCAGCATTTCATTCGCATCAGGCATCCCAATTAATCTTAACAGTCTGTGAAACACCAGTGTTCAAGAATTTTGATGTTTGTATCTAAGATTTAGAAAGTTGCAATTGCACATGCGTTCTCGTTTTGCAGAGTTTGAAATCTTATTATCTATCATGATGTTTTCTGTGATCCTTGAAAGTCCGTTACTTTAATTATGAATTATATATAGATAATATTAATATATATATATATTATATATATATAACTATATAATAGGTATACTATATATATATTATATTATATTATTATATCATATTAATATATTATATAATATATATATATGATATATATATATAAGTAGGCACACACGATACTCATAATAATTCATTGATGAATAAAATATCCGCTATCCGCAAAAAATTTATGCTGATTGAGGTTTGCGGATGCGAGTGAGTGAAAATGCGGCTGAGGTTCGCTGGATGCGGATAGTGGAACGAATTGATGCGGATATCCGCATATGCGGATGCGATTGGGGGATATCCGCTACACCTCTATTTATTATATATATATATTATATATATAATAATATATATTATATATATAGGGGTATATTATTATATAATTATATATAATTAGGTATATATATATATATTATATATATTATAATATATATATATATACTTTTGGCTTGTTCTTGAATTTGAAGCTATGGAATCTTTTTAAGGAAAGTTGAATTATGTAATATATTTGAATAAATGAGTAAAGATACTTAAATATATATATTTTTTCTTCGCAGGTGGTACAGGAGGGAAAAATAGAGCCATGAAATTCGCAATCTCACTAATTTGGAGCGAGAACACTAACCACTCCAGCAATTGCTTCATCTGTTTGGTAGATTCGTCCAAACGTCGAGGTGGTAAAAATAAGCCTGCTATCTTATATTCAGGCCATCCCTCACCCATTGCCCAAGTGCCACGCTCTGAGCTCCCAGTACCCATACCTCCAAAGGGAAGACACCATCTTCAGAAGAAGCAGCAAATCAAAAGACGATGAAGTCGTTGATCCTAATATAGTGTAGCTGAGGAGAGAGAAACCCAATTTCCCCAACCAAAAATAACATCAAGGCTTGACAGAGATCGTTGGTCTTCACAAAGTACAAATGCCGAGCTTTCGACTCGGAACTAAATGCATGTGAATTTGTTGCATTGAAAGTGTAAAAGTTCGCATTCATCTATACCTGCAGATTTCTCATTTTTCAACTTTTTCACCAGTCAAGATGGGCTCTGCTTTCCAAGATGTCGACGGTTTGTTTGAGCGCTCTTGGAAGTGCCTTAACCCCTGTAGAAGTGCGCGCTCCCATGAGTAGCTTCATCAAAGATCTCAAAGCTGTGTTACTTCAAAACGGGGACATGTGTCCAATATTACATGTGCTCGGGCAGCTCAAAGAGAAACACGAGATATGAAAGCTTATTGTAAGTGGCTTGAATATTGAAGAACACAATTGGGAAGTTAGCAGAGATTTTAAAATGGTGCCTTCGCTGATGAGTCTCCGAAGGCGGCTTTACCAAGGTTTCCATGTTACCGTTTGTCTCTGGGACAGCAGGCCCTCCGCAGAACATTACCAAAGGCAGGATTGACCACAGAGTTCCGAGTTCAGTGTATGGAGGAACAATGTGCAAATGGAGCTCTGGGGGCCCCCAGAAAACATTTTTCCATCCACTACACATTAAAATTAGACCCATTGAACAGTTTGTCAATCTCTACGCGTAAAGAGTCTCACCTTGCATCTACCTGCAAAGCGGGTCATTCCCAAAGCTTCTGTGTGGCAAAGGTCAAAGCCGGTGTCTTTCGTATACCAAATAAAAATTATAGAGTGCAATGAATTCCCGAAGAAACTGACTAGGATAGAAAATGTAGCTTGGAACAGCTTTGTTGCAGTGATTCGTGGCTTCCTTGGAAACCACAGGCCGAAAACTATTTAGGACTTGTTGAGACCTGGTCAGGAACTAAGACAAAAATGGGACTTGCGAGGTGTCCCTCAAACCATATCCTGATGTCATCTTAGCGAGAATGTAATGGAGAATGATGGCCGTACTCAGAGGGAGCGATGCGAGCGACTTTTCACCAATATTCTGGACTTTGAACGCTGCTACCAAGGATCATATAAAGAAGACATGATGGGAGACTATATTTGGGGGCTGATTCGTGAAAGCAACTTACGTATAAGCGTAAATCCAGAAAAACTTCCACTTCTAAATATTTTGAGGCCTCTGTTGTATAAACTAAGAATAAATAAATGCTACTTTTCAGTTACATGTCGCTTTTTTCTACTTTGTGTAATCGAGAATGATTATATTCACCAATTATTATATCAGAATTGGTAAATTTGGTGAAAATCATATTTTGTCACAAATCAAAGTTTGGAGGAATATTAACCATTTTTCAAACCTTCTAAGTATAAGAAAATAGGAAATTACAGTTGTTGCCAAAAGACAGAAAATGTGTTACATAGTGTAATTAATAAATGTGTTCCTTTCCGAAATCACCTCTTTCATTAATTATTTTAAATTTAAATAAAAGTGTTCGAATACCTTCAAAACTTCAAAATTATGAAATGATCTGAGGGATATATATATATATATATATATATAATATATATATATATATATATAGTATAGTATAATTATATTAAATATAATATATATTATATATAATATATATATATAATAAAATATATAGTATATGTATATTATATAAGTATATTATATATATAATATATTATATACTATATATATATTAGTCACACTACATAGTTCTATATAACTACAAATACAAGTTATAAACACTTACCTAGTCCATTTACCCTTCATGTAGTAAGAATTCAACGTTTGCAATGGAATAATAATAATAATCCTCTTTGTAGTTTATGTAATGATCTAGATTTTTTTTTTGGCACCTACCACCTTCGTTTGACAATGTCGACCAACTTTAAGTACTACACTACACTTGCGTTCATCCAGTTCTCTTTTCAATCCTGAACACTATACCCTAAAAATTATAAACTTACTCATAGTTGTTCCAATTGCTCTAACAGGGCCATACTCCAATACTTCTAGAGCTCGGTTCGTTCCAGCACCACAGAAATGGGATTGTTCGTCATCTATTCCACGACATCTTTTGCTTTATTCTCACTTCAACACTCATTGTCTACATTTACTTTCAAAAACCTAACACTTATTTTACAACAATATATACTCATATTATCCGATATCTTCTCAAACTTTTTTATCATATATAATCTAATCACTACAAACCACCATAACATCATAATCATCTGACGTATTCAAATTAAGTAAGGCACCTCATCCACTTATTTCTTACTTCACTAATCATACTCTTACACCCTCTCCCCTACCTATAAACCTCAAAACCTACTTAAATTCTTATATTCATCCCCTTATAAGTATAACATTCCATATACGAAATTATATAATATGTCAATGAGAATACCTAACACATTACCCTGCCTACTTACCTAACTTATTATTAAAAACCCATTTCAGTCTCAACATTATCAGTTACTGCTTACACACACAATAATCAACGACACGCTTCACTACTAAGGACAAATATGCATGATGGAGGTCCCTTCACTTTATATTTTCAGTGTAGTCACAACCGTCTCACCGGGCAAACCCTATTAAGAGGGTGGGGAGGTCCCTGCTTTTACACACCTAATAATACAATAATTACAAACTTAAGTGATAAAATATTAACGCAGAAAATGAGCATCAGACGCCGCTAGCTTTACAACAAGTGACTTTGTGGAATGTATCTCATATTGCGATTAGCCAAGTAAGCGCACCACCACACCCAGTAATGAGTCACTGTGAAGCACTTGTTGATGACAGTGGACTTTCCCAGCGGCACATCAGAATTGAGAGTCGGTCAGGTATCAGTAACAAGAACTTAGTTGAGACTATACAGTTCCTCTGGTCTCAACTCCGCCAGCGACTATCATTCGTTACTGTACGAGTTGTCCATGCAGTCACCTTAAATACTCATTCACACCTATACATTTAACTCTATATGTAGCAAGCACAGACCTGGGTATCTGTTGCTACTTAGTGCTCCTCCTTCGAAGGAACAGACTCCTTATAACACGAATGGAATGCCTCGGATCGATCTCACAGCGACTTTCCATATTTCCAAGTCAATTTATTTCGCCTCCCGTTCAGTGATAATTGTGTCTCCCCTCGTCCTGCCAGCTACGTGTTCCTATTTAATAAATTGTAAGATTAAAGCACCAATATCTGCGTCCGCTAGCAAAAAGATTAGTGACGGCTACTCTTTGAACAATAAGTACTGATATGACCGTCTGTACAGCTTCTCCAATATAAGATCATTTTATAGCCTATATTGACATTCAGATCAACTCTATCCAAAAGCCGGGTGAAGACCTGAAGCCCCCCAGATATATAATGAGAGCATAAATATAGTCAATAAATCTTCACATAACATAATAACGGCGTCGAGATTGATCGACCCTTGTTACTGGAGTAACTTGTGAAGAGGATACCGATAATGTATCAGGTCTTCGCAGTCTTATAACCGCCACAATTCCTCTCTAAAAGACTATCTCATTGTAGGAGACACAAGCGGTACAAAAAGAAAGCAGATTTTTTCTTTATGATTAAAAATCGATAATAGTTATTTGTATATGGTTTCCACTCTCTAATGTTTAAACGAAAATAAGAATCTTGAATCTATGAGATTGCTTTTATGGACACAGAACCGTTTTCCCTGACCCATCATGAAGAAAACCAGTCAGTTCGATAAAGAGATAGGAAAGGTTGATTAACCATACTTGGAAGGGGAATATTCTTTCTGGAAGAGGATGAGAGGATATTTGTGTAATCTCACAAAATTTAGAGAATTTATTGACAATTTTAAACGAAATATTCTAAATTAGCCTTTCTATCTAAAAGTTATGGTTGTCTCGTAACAAAAAATCTATCAAGCTTAATGAATTTCGTTTTGTTAAAGCAGTATCAGAAAATTTAGAAATTTATTGAAATTGTTGATTTTTATCTAAAAAAAGATATTAAAAAAAATCTTACGAAAGGATCATTCTTTAGATACAAGTATAATATATGACTTTCTTTAAGGCCTGGGCAATATCAGTTGCGTTCCTCCATAGTTAATAGCTGCATTTCTGCTGACCAATCGTATGTCATCCGATGATAAAGGATGAATATGAATGGTAGAGGAGTCAGGATGATTTTAAACAATGACGTAACATCAGAATGCATAAAGACTTAGATATCAGACAGAGAATGCAACCTATAAATCTATGACTCCTAAGTCAAAAGAAATATATTTCTGTTACAAACAGTTCTAATAACCAGTGAAAGCATTGTTAGTAAAACATATTTTCCAACGAAAATTGATAAGTGCACAGGTATGCAAGCTATAAATCTATGACCCTAAGTAAGCAAAAGAGAAGGAGGAAATCACCATAAGGAGGGGAGCTTGGAAACAGTGACGCGGTGCATACCCGACGTCAAGAGTGACTTGTGGAAGATAATGTCAAGCGCCCACCGCGCAAGGTTCCCGCGTAGAATCCTGAGGTGGAAAACCAGTAAATCTGTTAATATCAGTGAAAGCATTGTTCGTCAAACATTTAGACCTCGAGCGGACGAAAGCGCGTACTGCGATCGGAAAGAAGGAAATGAGATTCGCAGATGGTCCAATAATCAGTGATGAGCACTGTTTCAAATATATTAGAAGAAATACAGGTTTAAGAAAGCTATAGGACGGCGAGTTAGAAGGATCAAGCGGCGTTCCTTTTCGAGAATAGGATGGACATATTGCCGCTGTCGAAATAATCAGGGAAAGCATTGTTAATCAAACATAGTTAGCCAACCAAAATTGATAAGTGCACAGGGGCGGGCCAGCACGGAAGCACACTCCCTCAAAACTCGGTTGAGGAGAAAGTGACCAATCCGGGCCACCGCAGCCGTTCCTAACGGTTACGAGTAAGATATTTAGGAGCCCATGCCCCGATTCAAAAGATGTAATCTCAGGACAAAGGCATAGGACACCTGAGAAGAGAAGGAGGAGGAAGAGGAATGCCAGAATCGATGCCAGAGATTGAGACGTAGAAACGGAAAATAGAGGAGGGCCGGAAGAAGGGAATGGCCTTGTCAGTTGTGAGGAGTCAGGCAAGACAGAAACCACAGATCGGATAAGAGAGGAGGGAGAGAGGTAGAGAGGAATAGCAGAAGTTGTTGGAGGAATGGTTTTTGGACAACGACGCCAGAAAAGATTATCAGAAGATAGGATGAACCAAGAGGAGTTAGAGGCACTTTTCGTTTGGAATAAGAAAGTCGGCTTATGCGATCGTACGGATAGTATCCCTGCAACGCATTTCTAGCGGAATGAAAGAATAGCCAGCAGTAAGAGAGAGAAACGCGAGAAATAGTAGAGTGCGACCCACGCGGAGATGAACGCATGTAGTGACTACTAGCGCATGCGAAGAGATGGCCATGAAGAGGCAAATTACGAGATCGAAACCGATGGGATGTATGCGGAAGAAGAAGGAATTTGAGAGGAGAGTTGAAGAGGGATTGCGCTGCTCATCCCATCAATCGGATTACAGGACTCCCACCTTGTCGGAGCAGAAGACCGAAGCCGGACGCAAGAGAAAGCGAGGATGGACGACGAATTCACATGATGAGAAGTAGTAGGCGTAGAGAAGCAGCGGCCAAAGCCCGCCAGTCGGCCCGATGCAAAGAAGTGCCAGAAGAAGAACCGCACAGACAGGGATAGGAAGCTGGATGGGAGGAAAGTGAAGATACAAATTAAAGAGAGAAGACCTAAGGGGATTGTGTCCAACGAGATTTACCAATAGAGGAGCGAGGAAAGTAGGTGGATATTTGATATAGAGAGGAAGGGACTGAAGGGGGAGTAGTAGAAAGATGATCACAGGGTGAGTGGAGATTGAAAGAAGAGATGGCGTAGATAGGACGGACCGGAATGTGTGTTGAGGATGCGTGACTTAAGAATTAGGATGGCTGACTCAGGATCGTTGTGAGAAGTTGAGATGAGAAATGATGACAGCCTGCCTCCGCGAGAGAGCTGAAGGATACGAGAGTAGATAAGAGAAGGTACCCCCAATCCATACTCAGATTTTACTTGAAAAGAAGAAAAGAGAATTTGATTTTCCCCCGCACTGTGAGAAAGAGGAGAGGATGATGAAGATGACCACAGGAGAATACTGTAGAGGCATAGGAAGAGATAGTAGTGAGAAGAACAGCTCGTTGAGAAGTAGTAAGATATTCAAAAAAGGCGTTGAAAATCTTTCTGTTAGGAGATACAGTAGCAGAAGCACAAGATTATTGTAAGTAGAAAGGAAGAGAAAGAAGATTTTTAAGCCACAGAACAGCGAGAAATTAGGGTCGATTCGAGTCACGTGAGGACGCGTGTTACCAGGCAAGTGTAATGTATATGCAACGATACGGCAGACGAATAGCGCACCGTGTTAGGATCTGCGCTCAATAGCAATTATGAAAACTAAAATCTTAAATAGCTTCGATACCAGTTAACACAGTGTTATGCTTAAGTTAGGATGAATTCTTTGAAGCCCATGCCTCGAAGTTCTCTCACAGACTACAGCAGCGAAAACACGATTTCAGGCCTTCATTGGAGTATCATGGAGGAACCAACCAGAGCCAGGTATGGTGGCAAAATCAATACGGAGGTCCAGTTAGTGTGTAGAATCTATAAGCCCTACGAGTGTGGTAAGTCAAGATATAGACATGGCCGCAGATTCTCTAGGTGAAATCTGCTCCAGTCTCAACACACAACACTCATCTGACCACACATCGGCCCAAGCACATCGACACACACACAGCACGAACACAGCGCTTCAACCACAGACGACACATTATGGAAACAATACTCAAGTAATCAACTCATATAAAGCCTAATAACATTACAAACTGCGGAGAATATGATTGTAAATAAAAATCTTCAGTCGCAAGACTCGTCTTCTTCTAACCTATCACTAGTTTTATCAAAAGATCGCATCATTCTGTAAAGAATGAATAATAGTTGCTAAAATTTAAAATATAAAAAATAATTCAAATAAATAAATTAATAATAAGTTATAAAAAAATATAAAAATAATAAAACTCATAAAATTTCATATTTATAACGTAAATAATTTACACTATTACACTTATCCTAACTTACTAAAATAAAATTACGACTAACCTCAATAGAATCATAATATCATGTTACACGTTATATCATAATACGAACAGATATATATCATCAACACACAAACGAAACATCTAGAGGACTTAAGTACTAGTGTGCTGAACAACTCCACGGGCTTGCGATACACCGTCACAAGAAAATGATAGTATCACTAGTAATGTTGGGACACACAGTCGACTGAGAAAATGAATTTAATGACCACAACATGTAGATCTTTAATCCAAAGGACAAGATTCCGACCTCAAAACCACACACTTTCACCAAACACAGCTATTATACGACCAAAATAGTGAAATAACCTCAAATAACAATAAATCATAAACTATTCACAGCGAGAGCACTCAAAGCACGCTCCCGCAACTTTCACATGACCAAAATATCCGTCGCCCGGTCAGAAATCCACCTCATGAGCAGTCTATCATACGGGTATTACGTGAATGTGATCCGGGCGCAGCTGAGTGCCGTTGCAGCGTTCACAAATAAAGATCAGTGATTGTCAAGTGTCAGAGCGATATCTATTCGCATTGAGCGCCCAGGTGAAAGTCGATCTGGCACACATCTCCAGAAAACCAAATTCCAAACAACAATTTTACAACTTAAAAAATTTTTCAACAGACACAATTTATTTACTCCATAACTTATTGTGACATTCTTTATATTCCTCCTACATACTTTCATAAATACTACAACAGAATTTCTACTCGCTCTCGCTCACATCATCTATCTTCGTTTTTTAGCAGATTCGTACGAACTATCACACTTTTTTTCTATTCCGAGTCTCTCTCAAGCCGTGTGATCGATATACTCTTGCGAGAACACGTCCCATAACTAAGTTCTTACTATCGGATCTTATAAACAACAAATCTGCTAGCCGTAAGTAGATCTTCATTCTCGCGACACCCAATGATGCGCTGATATAAAGCCAAAGAGTCTCATTCCTATATGTACAGTATGAGCTTAATAACTCCAAGTCGCTTCTGCTTGGACTCCTGTCATTGTCATTGAGTACCTTCCTTATAAACTTTCCTCAATAGCTTTACCCAACTATTTTACAATTCAATCAGTCGTGCTATTACTAACGGTTGCATATTTCTCTAATTGACAAATTATGTAGTCTAAAAAGCTTATGGCTTCCTCTGACTCAACACCTTCAGACACGCCCCCTAAGAGATTGCGTCCATCTCCTGTTACCTCATGAACTTTAGATCGGCTATTTTTTACTCTATTTATGTCACAGAACACTAGTTTAACTGTTTGAGGTTTCTTCTAATGTCTAATGAAAAATGCTTACATACTATTATTACCAACGGTCTACACATAGCGTAATTTATCTCTCAAGCAATAACGCATGGAATCAATAACGATAGTACAACATTTTCCAAGAGGCCAAGAAAAGATATTCGCTATGGCAAGCATCAAGAAATCTGTTCTTCATTTCGCATATAATCATCTCTTACAATTATCTAGACATACATCACAACTCAAGAGAAGTTGAATTTTGATAAAGGGAATTTTGAATACGGTAGTGATAACAAGGAGGGGGTTTTTCGCATATGCATCAATGCCACGTTTTCAACTACATAAAGCTTTCACGCGAACATTGACACTTTTTATGTGTCATCATGCCGTTTCCCTTTTCATCCACCAACATATCCTAAATATTTAAACTCAGACACTTTTCCAGCTGCTCAATCTACATAACGTTACACGTAGGATCTGTCGGCTTCACTCACAACCAACCTTACTCTTATCTAACATTTACTTTCAAACTCCCATTTCTACACACCCTGCCAAATCCTCTCTACCAAATCCTCTCAAAGCTCTCTTCAGATTTTCGCCACACAAAACCAAATCGATCCGCATATATATATTATATAATAAATATAGGTATATATAAATATATATATATATATATATATATATTATATATATAATATATATGCCATATAAAAAAAAGATACCTTTACGTGCTTTATTCCCTATGCAGTGGGTCCGAAACACGGGGTATGAGAGTCAGCCCGGGGAGCAATGCGTACACCTCTCGTTTAAACGCGCCGGCAGGTTTATGGCTGCCAAAATCGCAGCGCCACTGCGTGGTCAGCAACTGAGAACAAGTGTCGTGAGTTTAAATATTTAGGATAATGTTGATGAAAAGGGAAAAGGATGATCGAGAGTGTAAGTTATAATGAAAGTAGTGGTGTAATATGGTGAGAAGGTCTTGCGACCGCCCAATAAAATCTACTATTTTAAGATGTTAAAATAGGGTAAGCTTATATAAGTATTAAATGTAGCGCTATATGAGGTATTTATTGTGAGCTTATAATAGTGATTAATTATTTATAATAGTATACTGTTTTTAAATTATACCAGTAAAAAAACTAAATGGTATGGCCATTAATAATAAGATAGGGGTTTTAGAAGATTCAAAAGTACAATATCTGTGTATTGGTATACAATTGACCTTATTATAAGGCGTATATAGAAATTTGTAGTATATATATATATGTGTATTAGTATGTGTAGGGTATATACGAACTTATATATTATAAAGATAATAGTGAGATGAACTGTTATAATTATTAGGGTGGTTGATGTGGTATGGGTAGATGATAAATAGGATAAAGGAGAGGAATAAATAATCGATAATGATACTATTAGAGTATATATTATATGGTTATTTGTTAATATGTTAGGATAAAAGGTATATAAATTATAGTAGGTATAAATGATATTAGTTAACGGGTTGGTTAAACGGGGTATGTTTTACGTGCATATAGTATAGGTGATGTGTGTGTGGGAATCGTAACCGTGACTGGTGATGTCGTAATA
The DNA here is from genome assembly GCA_015478945.1 of Trachelipus rathkii. Taxonomy (NCBI): domain Eukaryota; kingdom Metazoa; phylum Arthropoda; class Malacostraca; order Isopoda; family Trachelipodidae; genus Trachelipus; species Trachelipus rathkii. The sequence continues at coordinate 3,507 of JABUQX010002909.1, read as the reverse complement.
ATAGAAAAAGTGTGTCAATTGTGATATGGATTCAGTAATGGAAATGACTGTATGAATGTAGAGTAGGATAATGTGTGAGGAGATTATTGAGCTAGAGGCGATGAAGATAAAGTGATATAATACATAGCAGGAATTCTAGTATATTTTTGTAAGGTAATATAGGTTATGAGCTTGATGTGATATTATAGTTCAGGGATGTATAACCCCCTAACAGTTTAGTAATATATGTAATGAGCCACAGTGTGACATGAGGGTTATAACCGTACGCATATAATAGTTCCCTATTAGTAAAGCCCTTAGGGATGTGGATCTTTTTATCTGAACTAGCTGTTACAAGTGGTATACTATCACAATTATAAAAGAGTTTCGGTATACATTTATTTAAATGTCTCATTTTTGTTTCTTACCTCTCCTGTCTTTTGAATCTATTGACAATTCCGCATTAGTGCAGGCTCGTTTTAAACGCCTCTTTTCATCGATTTTTGTGTTCGGATTTGCTAATTTCTTTTTTTTTTCGTAACACATTGAAGAAGCGCAAGCTTCTAATAGAAATCAAAAGGTCAGGTTTGATAGGCAGACTGCGTGCAATAATAAATTGAACGTATATAATAATTAATAAGAAATAATAGAGGTAATAGGTTAGTAGATTAATAATAATGGGTGTTAGAAAGGGAGTAAAATTAAAGGAGGATGTAAAAATTAAATAAGTGCTTGGAGAGCAATGCCACATATGAAGATTTTTTTTGGTACTTACGTGGAAAGGTATGGTATACAACGATTGAGATTCGTGCGTTATTCAGTCTTACCGAGTTGGCCGATAAAAAATAATTTTGGCTTGCTATTTTGATTTTAACTAAAATTCTTTTTCCGATAATGATTCCGGAAAAATAATTGCCGAGTTTCTTAAGTGTGTGGAGTTATACTTTAATGCGAGTGGTTCACGAGTCATGGCATCACCGCACGAAATCAAGTGGAATAAATATTAGTAAATGATTCCAATAATAGAGTATTATAAATAATAAGGGATAATGAATCTAGAATGAGAAGATAATAGAGAATAAGAGAAAGTTGTTGGAGATATATATATACCCGTAATTCGTTCATATTGTTCTGGCTTGCGGCAAAGCAGTTTTTTTCTGGCTATTTTGATCATTATAGAATTTCATTGTTTACCAGTTGATGACTATTAATACTTAGGCGAAATGTGTACTTAATTAATTCTCGCGTTTTTGGATACAGATCCGGAGTCGAAACAGCTGGGATAGCTGTCTGCTGGTTCTGAAATTCAGAGTGCGGCTGACGATTGAAACACATCACAAAACAATTTTTGACATACTGATGCGCACAAGTGAAATGAATGAGAGATTAACTTCACACCTTAACCCTGATACACAAAAATATGTAACCTTTAATGGCTGGTGAGTCCTTGACTTAACGTTCAATCTCGTTTTCATGTAGAGTGCTAGTGACTGATGAACATCATTTTACTTTGAGAAAGCATTAAGAGCTGTCTGGGTTTTCATCATCTCCTTCTACCAAAATTGTTATCAAGGTCCTCACTATATGAATTGTAAACGTGTGAGCTGAAGTATAGAGCGTTTTACATGCGTAAAGGGTGTAGAAATATACGAGGACGTTTAAAAGTGTTAGAATTATTACGACATGTAAAACAGTTAATGAACAGATCGGAACTACTATGGAAACGGAGTTCACTTTTTATTATTCAATTGGTTTATGGTGCGGGCATTACTTTTACACAACGCCGAGTTCTCCTAAAAGCTGCTTTTATGCGCTCGTTAGACTATGGGTTATCTAACATAACTGATGAGATTACAAAATTACATTAGTATATATTTCGCTGAGTAAAAATAATAAATTGACCTTGTCTGTTTTTTTGCCATGTTGTACATTGTCATCAGCTGCTCTTCCTTAAGATTCTTCCAACAACAAGGATGATTAACATATAGGAACACTGAGTTCTGTCACATTCAACTTCACATTAACCAACGTAGTTCGGACACGAACTCACGAAAAAGGAAGTTAAAATCACACCATCATCATCTCTCTTCATATTTCCCACCGAGACAACACCTGCAAGATCTCAAAGAAAACATTTTCACTCAAATTGAGGAGTAAGAAAAAGTCTGTCAAAGTTGAACAGAGGGAATAATATAGTAATTACTATTCTATAACCAACAACAAATAAGAAAAATTTAGAAGATTATGAGTAAAATATATAAATTAATAGCCTAAGCAATTAATCGTGATAAACATCAGTAAAGCTAGCTAAAAAAAAATGTTGCTGAAGCCCGTTTTTTACAGACTTCAATATCTACTAACTAAAGTAGATTTATTCCTTTACTTGGAGTGGTTAAAGTATAAACTTAAGCCTTACTCCTGGAGGCATAAAAACCACTGCATAATTAGAAAATTAAAATCAGTGTAGAGCGCCTTACCACTAACCATCCTCAAAGATTCAATAAAAATACTTTATTTCATTGAGCAATCACCTAATGTGAAAACGGGCTCCTGGTCAAATGTACAATGGTCACCCTGATCCATACCCTATCGCGAGTCTTCAGATTTTCAATTATGTTATATGTAATATTAAAATTAATTTAAAATCAGAAGATAAATTTTTGACAGAGTGAAAACCTGATAATTTTAGTAATATAATCTGATAGGAGAACTATTCATTCTAAGAGCCTTTATCTTGAATCAAGTATTTTGGTCCTTTGATAATGGTTCAATAAGGTAAGTCTCCTAGGTAACGTTTAATACTCAGGTATTGTCAACATGATATTTGGTACAAACCAAAAGGATGATTTAAAAAATCAGTTTCAAATCTACATGATAAGAAAAATTTATCTTATTTTATTACTATTATCTTTTTATTATTGCTTGTAAAAAAGTAATCTCTTGATATTTTTGGCGATATAGGCTTACATACATATTAGCTACGACATTAGTTAGTCTTCTTTCCATGCGTGTGAGAATTAGATTTAAATTAGTTTTATAATAACAAGGAAAACAACATTATAAGTTCTTTTCTATAATTTTTTTTTTCCAATAAATATAAAAGTATTTAGTTTTTTTTTTCTATATTTTGACCTATATTTCATTTATTTGTATGAATGATTTTTCTAAATAAATTATAATAATCTAGTAATAATTTGAGCAATAATTATAATAAAATTAAAAATACATACAATAGATTAAATTTTTATATATCCATTTTAATTATATTAATATAAAATTTATTCATATTTATCCTAATTTGAAAATCTAATATAAAAGTATATATTTTTGTCGAATATCATATATAATGATTATTATTAGTTCTTTCTCGTATGCGACCTATTTATCTTCCTCAGCGTTAACAGCCTTTTCTCTGATTTTCATAAAAGTTTGTATAAATATCTTGCAACATTGAGCAAATGTATTGCTTTTACACTTATATGCTCATAAATAATTTAATATAAATAAGATGATAAATATCCAAAGGGG
>JABUQX010002908.1:30000-35724 GCA_015478945.1 Trachelipus rathkii | reverse complement strand
CGGTGTACTTCGTTGGTGCATCGGAATTGATGTTTGACCCTTTTCGAAGTCTACCACCATCATTATATATCACTTATAACTGCCACAAAGCATGACTATTACTCATGTCATAAGAACTTTGCGAGTTTACAAAAACTAAATACAATTTATTCACCTCTCTCATTTTTTCACTCATTTGTTTCAATGTAAAAATTTGATCAACACAACTTCTACCACTTCTAAATTCACCTCATTCTTTAACAATCAGCCCTTCAGTTACTCGAAGCACTCTCTCAAACCAAGAACCAGTGTATATCTTCCTTACAACACAATAAACTAATTTCCATATAGTTTTTACAGTTCTTTTCTCCCTTACCCTTAAATAGGGATACTTTCAAAGCTCTCATCCAATCCTTCGGAAGTAAACCCTTTTCAAACCTTTTTCAAACCCTTTTCAAACCTTTTGTTATATAACTTCCAAATCCAGTCAATCACAATTTCATCTCCATTCCTGATCACTTCTCCAGTGATTCCAGCTAAACCTGCAGATTTAACTTTCTTCATTTTCCTCACCCTACCTGTTACTTCCTCCCTACTAATTACCTCATCCCCAAAATACCAATTTCTTCTTACACCATCAAACCAACACACATTCACTATAACTTCTTCATTACTGTCAATGTTATGCAGAATGTAGAAGTGTTCCCTCCACACTCTCCTCACATCCATTTTATCAGCCACGAAGTTACTATCCCTATTCATTATTCAATGAAGATTCCCCCTTACTCCCTTTCTTAACCTTTCCTTTCGTACTTCCTTTCAGGAGAAATTCCTATTCCATTGTAAGTCCCCATTTCATCCTTCTTCCAAACTGTTTATTACCTCTTTTTTTTCATTCTACGTATGCAACTTATATTTTATTTATATATATATATATATATAATAATAATATATGTAATAATAATAATAATAATATGTATATATATTGTAATATATAATATAACATATATATGTATATATATATATATAATAATAATATGCATAATAATAATATATATATATATATAATAATAATAATATATGTATATATATACTCGTATATAATCTTAATAATAGCCATGTAATAATATAATAATATTAATAATATGTCAACATATCGAAATCAAGTATATATAGCCAACAACAACAACAATAATATAATAATAATAATACATAATATATATATGAAGTAATAATAATATTAATATGTATATGTATATGTAATAATATATCATAATAATAATAATAATAATAATATATATGTATGTATAATTCGCCTTATGACAATAATAATATATACAGGTATATAATAATAATATGTAATATTAACATTAATAATATAATATAATAATAATAATATATAATAATATAATATAATAATAATAATAATAACCTTAATAATAATAGCAATAATAATAATAATAATAATAATAATAATAATAAATAATAATAATAATAATAATAATAATAATAATATATATACGTTATATATGTAATATGTATACAATAATAATAATAATAATAATATATAATATATATATATATATAATAATAATATATGTATAATATATATAATATATAATAACAATATATAACTCATAACAATATATCTTCTTTCTTCTTAACTCTCTTCTTTGTATAATAATATACGCGTTTATGTATATATATATATATACTCTTTACTACTAATATATAACTTAATATATATATATATATATATATATATATATATATATATATATATATATATATACTCTTACAAGAGGTGTTTACGAAATAGGGGACAAATTTGGAGGATATCTTTGTACAACAATTACAAGTGTTTTGTCTTAAATAAAGTTACCTGTAAAGATCTTCCTCATTTAGAAGGTAAATGAGTTAGGAAGATTGCAAGATGTATGATGTTAATATTGGTGTTTATGTTCCGTGAATGTGGTTGTGTGTGTGTGTGTGTGTGTGTGTGTGTGTGTGTGTGTGTGATTATTGTGTGTGTGTGTGTATTATTATTAGTATCATTATTAGTATCATTATTAGTATCATTATTATTATTATTATTATTATTATTATTATTATTATTATTATTATTATTATTATTATTATTATTATTATTATTATTACCAGAGTCATGAATTTTCCACTATATGGCACATTTACAAGGTTAATAATATAAAAATTCCTCATCATCTTATCTGTCTACTGTTATCTTTATTATTATTATTATTATTATTATTATTATTATTTTTATTATTATTATTATTATTATTATTATTATTATTATTATTATTATTATTATTATTGTGTGTGTGTGTGTGTATTATTATTATTATTATTATTATTATTATCATTATTATCATTATTATTATTATTATTATTATTATTATTATTATTATTATTATTATTATTATTATTATTATTATTATTATTATTATTGTGATTGTTATTATTCTTATTATACCTCTTTGTTTTTATTATTCCTGTTACCTATTCGTATTATTACTAATATGTAATAATATTACTTAATCAAAATAATTATTATTAAGGCATTAATATTGTTATTAGTAATATTAGGAGTATTATTATGATTCGCATTATTATTTGTATTATTATTGTTATTGCTTGCATCCGTTTCCCGAGTAAATATTGCTCAAATACTGTCAACAATATTCCTAGTATTATTCATCCTATCTCTATAATAAGGTGGTACCTATCAAGCAACCTATAGCAGTGTCCAATATTAGAGACAGCAATACCCTGTTATTTAGGTTACTAATTTACGTTGCAGAGTTTCCGTAGCCAACTCGTCATATCTACGGAACATAAACACCAATATTCACATCATACCCCCTTGAACCTTTCTAACTCATTTACCACTAAATGAAGAACTTTACAGGTAACTTTATTTAAGACAAAACGCTTGTAATGGTACAAAGATAATATCCTCCAAATTTGTCCCCCTATTTCATAAACACCCTGTATATATATATATATATATATATATATATATATATATATATATATATATATATATATATATATATATATATATATAACTGTATTATAATCATATGTACATTATCCGTAGAATTGTATCTTAAAAATCTAAATTGAGCAATTTTTAGAAATTTTGATCAACTTTGACTAAGAATAACAGTTTTATGGTTATATATATATATATATATATACATAACCTTATATACAACCAACTTATATAACAACCTGTGACAGCGACACCGGCGGCGAATGCTACTGCTGCTGCTGCTGCTCATATCTTAACCTTATATATATATATATATATATATATATAGGACCTGTTATGTTTTAAGACTCCGTCATTTTTTGATTTTCTTTTGTTTTTTTTTTTTATATATTTCTAGTATATGATCTAGCAGTAATTTAAAGGGTGAAAAACATGATTCAAAAAATATATAGACCTTTTACGTTTACGACTCCGTCAGTTTTAATTTTTTTTTTTTTTTTTAACTAAGGAATACCCAAGGGTAAGCCGCAAAGATAATGGCAGGAGTCGGGATCTCGGCCTTCCGGGGAACGACAGGGTAGGACTATTTCCCCCCCCCCTCGGGGGTCTCCCCCCGCTCTTTGTATTTGGGTGTCGCGGGGTTCCTCCGCCTCCCCTACGGGGGTATGGAAAACGTCCCCCCTCTGTCCCCGTCAGCAAGCCCCTAATTTTTTTTTTTTTTTTAATTTTTTTTATTATTTTCTTTTTATTTTGTAATAAGCTTTTTACACATGATTCCAAATATGTGGTGGTTTCTGAGTGTCATGTACGTTTCGAGATATTTCATTTATGAAATTTTTTTTTTTTTTTTTTTTTTTTTGCTTTTTATTTTTGTAATAATAAGCTTTTATACGCTGATTTCAAAATGTAATTGGTTTTTTTCTGTAAGTGTATTACTTTTCGAGATATTTCATAATTATTTAAAATATTTCGAACTTTAGAATGTCATTTCTATCACCACTGAAATTCATTGTTAGTATCATATACTAGCAATATGTTAAAACAAAAAAAAATCAAAACTGACAGGTCTTAAGGCATAACAGGACTTTTATATGTTAGCCTTAGCCAGCCAACAACAGCTAGCGCCTTCTTAGCCTTAGCCTTAGCAGCCTTAACCAGCATGCCAGCAGCAACCTTAACATAGCAACAACCTGTATGTATAACCTTAACCTTCTTAGCCATATATACTAGTGTATGATTGTTTGTGTGTGTGTGTGTGTAGGTGTGTTTGCGTGTTTCTAAGTTCATTGTTTCATTGGAGTTTTGAGGTGGGTTGATACACTACACTTAAGTTCCAAATGACACCATTACTGAGAGTATATACCTTTGGTGTATTGTCAGCTTTTTTTTTTTTAGGTGTAGCTACAAACACGTTTGGTGAATACTCCTACCATCATATATTATTACACTTATTACACCTATGTGATACACTATACTTTTATATACGAAAACATTTTTATTTTTTTGTGAAATGAAAAAAATTAATGTAGCCTTTGGAATGCTTTGAGCAAGACACTCAAATCTTTACATTCACCCTTATATTTACTATTCAAGGTTAATAGTTATATATATATATATAGTTATATAACTTTAACTTTTCCGTTCCTATCCCTTTATTGTAGAAGTTGTAGGCAACCAGTGCTTATCCCATAAATTTCTCATGGAGCTGCTACATTTCATTTATGTAACATTTACTGAATTCTATAACCTATTTTACCTATCAACATGATTTGCAACACGGATTAAAAATATAATGTTTAGAACAACTGACCACTGAAATTTTTCTCATGTTTAATTGAGGCTAAGAAAATAATTTTAACCCTTATAAAATTAATTTCTTCAATAAATAAAAGCTATTAAAATTTTTATTTATATCTATTTCGTTTTTTTTATATTGTTATAGATCCTTTGCCACCCTAGCTGTTTAGAAGGATCTCATAATTACCATCCCCTAACAAGCTTTTATTAGGGTTTCTGAACAATCCTCAGAACTTTAAATTATTCCACCTATTGATGATAATGGTGTCTTACGTCTTTGCATGCTCGACACATTCCAGATTTGAAATGGTTTCACTTATAAAGCTCTTCCTGAAAGAGGCCGGGAGGGAAGGAGCCAGGGTTCTTTTCCTATCGATACCCTTCATCCTCAACTGCTTTTCCATTTATTATTCAATCGCTATTTAGCGGACAGATTTTCCAAACTCTTTATGAAAGGTTTTAATATGCAATATGTTTATTTGCGAATGACAAATTTGGGCTTTGTTTTTCTAATTTTTATCCAATACACACACACACACACACACACACACACACACACACACACATACATACATACATTTATATATATATATATTATATATATATATAAACAAAAATTTGGGCTTTGTTTTTCTAATTTTTTATCCAATACACACACACACACCACACACACAAGCACACACACACACACACATACATACTTACATTTAATATATTATATAATATATCATAATATATATATATATAATAATATATAATATATATATATATAATAATATATTTATATAATAATATATATTATATATATCATATATAATATATAATATATTATATATATATATATATAAATTTACTATAATATGGCGCTCCTAGCTCGGTGGTGGAGCACTCGCTTGGCAAGCGAGAGGGCCCGGGTTTCGAACTGGGTGGAG
>JABUQX010002907.1:7500-26619 GCA_015478945.1 Trachelipus rathkii | reverse complement strand
GCCCTATTCAAGGAGGGATACTTCTCTAGAATTCACACTCTCCGACATACCCTATTTAGAATTAGTCTGAACTCCCTTAGTATTACTCCCCACGGCATAGCCCTATCAAGGAGGAACTTCACTAGTATAATTCACACCCATACGGAAAGCCCTAGCATGATGGACTACTTCCTAGTAATTCACACCTCACGGCATAGCCACAAGAGAACTCTCCTTTCTCATGGCCTGGGTATGTGCGAAATTCTCTAGTTAATCTCACACTCACACGCATACCCTATTCAAGAAGGGAACTCTCTATGGTACATTCCACCACGGCATAGCCCCCTCATCCAAGAGAACTTCTCTATGGTCTAATCACACCTCCGGACATGCCCTATTCAAGGAGGGAACTTCTCTAGGTATTCACACACTTCCACGAATAATGCCCCCCCAACTCAGGGCTGAGGGACTCTCTAGTTGAATTCTCACCTCTCAACGGCATAGCCCTATTCAAGGGAAGATTCAATCGTAATCACTACCCTCGCACGGGCATAGCCTACCATTCAAGTGGAACTTTCCTCTACAAATCCAACTCCAACTGGCAAGCCCTACAAGAGGCGAATCCTCCTACGTAATCTCAATCCTCACGGCATACCCCTTCAAGAGGATACTTCTTAAATTCACACCTCACGGCAATAGCCCTATTCAAGAGGGTAACTTCTCTAGGTAATTCATACCTCTTAGGCATAGCCCTATTCACAGAGGAACTTCTCTATTGTAATCACACCCACGGCATATCCTTCTTTAATTTAAATGAGTGAACTTCCTCTATGAATTCACACCCCCACGGCCATACCCTATCCTAAGTGAGGGGCAACTCCTAGAATCACACCTCACGAATACCCTTTCATAAGGGAACTTCTCTCATGGTCAATTCACACCTCACGGCAACCCCTTTTCAAGTGAGGACTCTCTAGTAATCACACCTCACGGCATAGCCCCTATTCAAGGAGGGGAACTTCCTAGGATTCCCCTTCAAGGCATAACCCCTATTCCAAGGAGGGAATTCTCTAGAATTTCAACACTATCGGGCATACCCTATTCAAGGAGGGAACTTATCTAGGTAATCTAGGTATGTCACACCTCACGGGCATAGCCTATCAAGTGAGAGGAACTTCTCAGGTAATTCCACACCCACGGCATTAACCCCTATTCAAAGGAGTGCGAACCTCCTTTAGGTAATTTCACAACCTCTACGGCAACCCTAATCCAAGAGGGGAACTTCTCTGTATAGTCACACTACCGAAAAGCCCTATTCAAGAGGAACTTCTCTATGTAATTCACACCTCACGAATATAGCCCTAATCAAGGAGGACTTCCATGATTATCACCACCGCTCACGGGCATAGCCCTATTCAAGGAGGGGGAACTTCTCTTAGGCTAATACACCTCACGGCATTAGCATATTCAAGGAGGAACGTTCTCTAGTAGTTCAACACCTCACCGGGCATACCCTATCAAGGACTCACTAGTAATCACACCCCATGGGCATAGCCCATTCAAGGAGGGGGGAACTTCTCTAGTAATTCACACCTCACGGCATAAGCCCTATTCAAGGGGGAACTTCTCTAGGTAACCTCACACGCATAGCCCTATTCAAGGAGGGAACTCTCTACTTAATTCACTTAATCACGGCATACCCTATTATAAGGGAACTTCTCACTTAATTCCACACCCCACGGTGCATAGCCCCTATTCAAGAGGGAACTTCTCTAGTTAATTCACTTCTCACGTATAACCTATTCATAGCGAAAACTAAATCTAATAATTCACACTCCGCATTGCCCTATTCAAATCAGGAACTTCTCTTAGTAATTCACACCTCACGCGATAGCCCTATTCGAAGAGGAACTTTCTCAGGTATCACACCCACGCATACCCTAATTCCAAGTAGGGAACTGTCTCTAGTAATTCACACCTTCAGGACATAGCCCTATCAAGGAGGGAACATTCTCTACCTTACAATTCACACTCAACAGCCACATTTAAGCCAACCCCTAGTTTTCAACGTAGGCGAAAAAAAAAAACCTTTTCACCTTATCTACGACCGTCTTATATAGGTAAACACCATCGTCGCCCCTCAACGATAGCCCACTTGGTTTCAAGGGAGGGGTGGGCGTGCAAAATCCTTTTCTCAGTTAATCCCTACCTCACTGGCGCCACCATTAAAGCGTTTATCAAGAGATGTGGAATTAACTCTCTCAAGTATTATTTCACACCGGCGTGTGTGCTCCAAGGCGCCATATTGAAGCCCTATTCAAGTTAGGATGGGCAGACTTTCTTCTCACGTAATTCACAGGCCTATCCGGCATATGCCCTATTCAAGAGGCGGCACTTCTCGAGGTATGATTTTTCACACTCACGGATAAGACCCTTCAAGTGAGGTCGAATCCTTCCTTCTAACGGGTAATTTTCGATTCTTCACACCTCACTGCATTATGCCCTATTCCGAAGGAGTGTTGGTGAACTTCTCTAGGAATTCACCCCACGGACATAATTTAAGCCCTTTCAAGGAGCTGGACTTTCTCTAAGAATTCACACCTCACGGTCCAAGCCCGTATTCAAGGCTGAAGGATAACTTCTTACCGTTAAGTGTTCATACGGCACGGCATTAATCTATGTTTTTGGAAGAGGGTGAACTCTCTATTACATTCACCACCCCTATCGGTCTGTATACCCTATTCAAGGACGTTTGGAGATTCTAGTAATTCACACTCTTTTGTGTCCACGGCAATCCTCCCTATCAAAGGGATCTGCTTTCGCGTATCATCACCTCCGGATAGCCTATCCAATGAGGGGACATTCTCGAATTCGGAGTCACATCTCACGGGACTAGCCCCTATTCAAGTGTAGGAAGCTTTCCTCTAATTAATATCACATCCTCGACGGTCTATATCCCTGATTCAAGAGGAGGATAAAACAAAATTCTCTATTTATTTCACACCCCTCGCTCCCCATTAACGGGGGAGCACCACAAACCCTATCAAGGCGAGGATCTCTCTAGTTAATTCACACTCTCACTGGCATTAGCCCTTATTCTAAGTAAGAGGAACTTCTCTAGTGATTCACACCTCACGGCATAGCCCTATTCAAGGGGAACTTCTTCTGAGGTAATTCACACCTCAAGCGGAAGTGCATAGGCGCCGTATCAGAAGTGGTAAACTTCTCTGAGTATATTCCGGTATACACCATCGGCATAGCCCCTATTAAGGAGGGAACTTCCTATGTATCACCACCTCACCGCGGCAACCCCTTATCAGGTAATGGCCAACTTCTGCTAGAATCACACCCACGGGCAACCTATTCAAGAGGGAACTCTCTAAGTAAGCACACCTCACGGCATAGCCCTATTCAAAGGAGGGAACTTCTCTAGGTAATTCAACCCTCACGGGCATTAGCCCTATTCAACGAGGGGAACTTCTCTATGTAATTCACACCTCACGAAGATACCCATTCAAGGGAGGGGAATCTCTCTAGGTAAATCACACCTCACGGCATAACCCTATTCAAAGAGGGGGAACTTCTCTAGTAATTCACACCTCACGGCATTACCCTATTCAAGGAGGGGAACTTCTCTTAGTAATTCACACCTCACGCATACCCTATCAAGGAGAGGGGGAGACTTCCTATGTTAAATCTCACACCTCATGGCATACCCTATTCAAGGAGGAAACTTCTCTAGGAATTCACACCTCGAGGGCATAGCCCTATTCTAAGGAGGGGAAACTCTCCAGGAATCATACCTTACGGCAATAGCCCTTACAAGAGGAACTCTCTTAGTAATTCCACAAATTCACGGGCATAGCCCCTATTAAAGGAGGACTCTCTAGGTAATTCACACCCCACGGCATAGCCCTATTCAAGGAGGAACTTCCGAGTACATTTCACATCTCACGGAATATCCCCTATTCATAAGGAACTTCTCTAGGCTAATTCACACTCACGGGCGCAAGCCCCCTATTCAATTTAGGGGAACTGTCTTAGGTATCACACCTCCCGCGGGCATAGCCCTATTCAAGAGGAACTTCTCTAGGTAATTCAAACCTCACGGGCATTACCCTATCCAAGGAGTGGAACTTCTCTACGTAATTCACCACTTCACGACATAGCCCTAATTCCTACAGAGCGGAGAACATTCTCTAATTAATTCATACACCTCGACGGCATACCTATCTTATCAATGAGGACATATCTCTATTAATCACATCCTCACGGGCATAGCTCCACTTTCAAGGAGGGGGACATTCTCCTAGGTGTATCACACCCCACGGCATTAGCCTCTCAAGTAGGGAACTGCTCTCAGTTAAATCCACACCTCTATACGCATAGCCCTACTCAGAGGGGAACTTCTCTGACTTTAATTCACACTTCCTCTCAAGGGCATAGCTCCTATTCAAGGAGCGAACTTCTCTAGGTAATTTACACCTATTCGGGCATAGCCCTATCAAGGACAGTAACTTTCTTGATTCACACCTCACGTGGGCATAGCCCGATTCAAAAGGAAGAATCTCTCTTAGTAATTCACGCATCCTCAACGGCATAGCCCCTATTCGAAGGAGGGGAAACTTCCTCTAGGAATTCACACCTCACTCAGCATAGCGCCTATCCAAGGTAGGGGAACTCTCTAGGTATCACACCTACGGAAATAGCCCTATCACAGGAGGGAACTCTCTAGTAATTCACACCTCACGAATATGCCCTAATCAAGATGGGAACTTTCTCTAGTACTTCACACCTCACGGATGCCCTATTAGTCAACAGGGAACGTTCTCTAGAATTCACACCTCACGGCATAGCCAATTTCAACGGAGGGAACTCTCTAGTAATTCACACCCTACGCATACCCTATTCAAGGAGGAATCACTAGTAATCCACACCCATGGCATAGCCCACTCAAGCGAGGGGCATACTTCTCTAGAATCCACACCTCACCCGGGCATAGCCCCTATTCCAACTGAGGGAACTTCTCTACGTAATTCATACCTTACGGCATAGCCCTATCCAAGGAGGGAACTCTCACGTAATTCACAATCACCGAGCATACCCTATTAAAGGAGGTGAACTTCTCTAGGTAATTCACACCTCACGGGCATACCCTATTCAAGGAGCCGGAACTTCTTCTGGTAATTCACACCTCACGGAATAGCCCTATTCATAGAGGGAAACTTCTCTATGGTAAATTCAACACTCCACGGCATTTCCCTCTATTCAAATCAGCGGCAACTTTCTAGAACACACCTCACGGGCATGCCCTATTCAAGGAGGGAACTTCTCTCCCAAAGTTTCCACCTCACGGGCATAGCCCTATCAAGGAGGAACTTTTCTAGGTAATTCACACCTCACTACATAGCCCTATTTCAAGGAGGGGAACTTCCCTTGGTAATTCACACCTCACCGGGCATAGCCCTATTCAAGAGGGGGAACTTCTCTATTAATTCACACCTCATGCATAGCCTATCTCATAGCGTAGGGAACTTTCTCTAGAGATTCACACCCCACGGCATAGCCTTTTCAAGGAGGGAACTTCTCTAGTTAATTCACACCTCACAGGCAGGGTCCTTATCAAGGAGGGGACAAAAAAAAACAAAAACTTCCTCTCTACAGTTTCACACCTCACGGGCATATCCCTATTCAAAGAGGGAACTTCTCTAATTACACCTCATGGGCATGCCCTATTCAAGGAGGGGAACTTCTCTTAGTAATATTCACACCTCACGGCATAGCCCTATTCAAGGAGGGAACTTCCTAGGTAATTCACACCTCACGGCATAGCCCTTTCAAGAGGGAACTTCTCTAGGAATCACACCTCACGGGACAAGCCCTTTTCAAGAGGGAACTTCCTCTAGGGAATTCACACCCTCACGGGCATAGCCTCACCTATCAAGCGACGAGGAACTATCTCTTAGTAATTCATCACTACGGGCATAATCTATTCAAGAGGGAATACTTCTTTCTAGGTAATTCACACCATCGGCAATACCCTATTCAAGGAGCGGAACTTCCTAAGGAATCACAACCTCAACGGGCATGCCCTATCAAGTAGGGGAACTTCTCTTGGTAATTCACACCTCCACGGGATAGCCCTATCAAGGAGGGAACTTCTCCAAGGTATAATTCACATCTCACGACATACCCTATTCAAGAGGGGACACTTCCTCTAAATATCATCCACACCTCTTCACGGGCATACCCTATTCAAGGAGGGGAAAATCTCTAATTTATTTTCCACCCACGCATTAGCCCATTCAAGGATTGAACTCTCTAGGTAATTCCACCTCACGGGCATTCAGCCCTTTCCAAGGAAGAAACTCTCTAGTAGATTTCACACCTCACGGGCATAGCCCCTTCAATAGGGGAACTTCTCTAGTTAATTCACACCTCAAGCATAGCCCTATTCAAGAGGGAACTTCTCTAAGAATTCACACCTATCGGCATAGCCCTATTTCAAGAGGGAAACTCTCTATTGTAGTCACACCTCACGGGCATAGCCTATTCAAGGAAGGACTTCTCTAGGTAATTCACAACCTCACGGCATACCCTATCAAGAGGAACTCTCTAGGTAATCACACACCCTCACGCATACCCTATCCAAGGGAGGGAACTTCCTCTAAGTTAATTCACCACCTCACGGCGAAAATACCCGATTTAAGGAGACTTCTCTAGAATTCACACCTCACGAAATAGCCCTAATCCAAGGAGGGGAACTTCTCTAGGTAATTCACACCTCACGGGCATACCCTATTCAAGGAGAACTTCTCTATTAATTCACACCTCACGTCATAGCCCTATTCAAAGAGGGGAAACTTCTCTAGGTAATTCAGCAACCTCACGGCATAGCCCATATTCAAGAGCGGAACTTCACAGAATTCACACCTCATTGGCATAGCCCTATTAAGGAGGGGATTCCATAGGTAATTCACACCTCACGGCATAAGCCCTATTCAAGGAGGAACTTCTCTAGGTAATTATACCTTACGCATACCCTATTCAATGAGGGAACTTCTCAGTAATTCACAATTCACGCATAGCCCTATTAAAAGGCGAAACTCTCTAGTAATTCACACCCCACGGCATAGCCCTATCAAGGAGGAAACGTCTCTAGCGTAATTCACATCTTCACGGAATATCCCTATCATAGAGGGGAACTTCTCAGGTAATTCACACCTCACGGCCATAGCCCTATTCAATTAGGGAATTCTCAGAATTCACACCTCACGCATAGCCCTATTCCAATGAGAGGGAACTTCTTAGTAATTCAACCCTCACGGGCATAGCCCTTCAAGGAGGGGAACTTTCTCTAGGATTCACACCTCACGACATAGCCCCTATCAAGAGGGAATCTCTAATTAAGCACACCTCACGGATAGCCCTATTCAAGGGAGGGGAAATTCTCTATTTATTTCACACCTCACGGCATAGCCCTATCAAGGAGGGAAACTTCTCTAAGTAATTCACACCCCAGGCATAGCCCTTTTCAAGAGGGGACTTCTCTAGGTAATCACACCTCACGGGCATAGTATTCAAAGAGGGAACTTCTCTAATTAATCACACCTCCAAGGCATAGCCCATTCAAGAGGAACTTCTCTAGTATTCACACCTATCGCATACCCTATTCAAGAGGGAACTTCTCTTTTTTATAGGTAATCACACCTCACGGCATAAGCCTATTCAAGAGGGAACTTCTCTATGTAATTCACACCTCACGGCATTGCCCTATTCAAGGACTGGAACTTCTCTAGAATTCACACCTCACGACATAGCCCTATTCAAGGAGGGAACTTCTCTAGGAATTCACACTACGGCATAGCCCTATTCAAGGAGAGGATCTTCTCAGTATTCATACCACGGGCAATATCTATTCAAAGAGGAACTTACTCTATAATTCAACAACCTACCGGCATAAGCCCCTATTCAAGGAGGGAACTTCTCTAGTTAATTCACACCTCACGGCATAGCCCTATTTCAAGAGGGGAACTTCTCTATGTAATTCACACCTCACAGGCATAGCCTCCAGGAGGGGAACTTCTCTATTAATTTCACACCTCCACACATACTCCTATTCAAGGAAACTTCGGGAATTCACACCCACGGCTGATAGCCCTATTCAAGTAGGGAAACTCTCTAGTAATCACCACCTCACCGCATAGCCCATCAAGAGGGAACTTCTCAGTAAATTCACACCTCCACGGCATAGCCCATCAGAGGAACTCGTCATTAATTCAACATCTCTACGGCAGTACGCCCACAAGGAGGTTTCTCTAGTAATTCACACCTCACGGCATAGCCCTTTTAAAGGAGGGGAACTCTAATTATTCACACCTCACGGGCACATCCCTTATCAAGGAGGGAAACTTCTCTAGAAAGTTCACCCTCAAGGCATAGCCCTATTTCAAGAGAACTTCTCTACGTAATCACACCTATCGCATAGCCCTATTAAGCGAGGGAACTCTAGGGTAATTCACACCTCACGGCATAGCCCTATTCAAGAGGGAACTTCTCATAGTAATTCACACCCACGCATAGCCCTATTCAAGAGAAGCTTCTCTAGTAATGCACACCTCAGCGGCATACCCTATCAAGGAGGGAACTTTCACTAGGTAATCACACCTCATCTGGCAGCCTATTTCAAGGAGGGAACTTCTCTATAATTCACACCTCACGGCCATAGCCCCATTCAAGGAGGGAACTTCTCTAGGTAATTCATACCTTACGGCATACCTATTAAGGGAACTCTCTATAAATTCACAATTCACGTGCATAGCCCTTATTAAAGAGGGGAACTTCTTCAGGAATCACACCCCACGCATTACCCTATATCAAGGAGGGAAACTTCTCATAGTAATCACACCTCCGGGACTAGCCCTTACATTAAGAGGAAAAACTTCTCTAGGATCACACCTACGGCATACCCATCAATCAGGGAACTTCTCTAGGTAATTCACCCTCAAGGCATAGCCCTATTCAAGGAGGAACTTCCTAGGAATCACACCTCACGGAATAGCCCTATTCAAGGAGGAACTTCTCTACGTAATTCACACCTCACGGGATAGCCCTATTCAAGGAGGGGAACTTCTCTAACTAATTCACACCTCACGGGCATAGCCCTATTCAAGGAGGGGAATTCTCTATTTACTTCACACCTCACGGCTATAGCCCTATTCAAGGGGGAAACTCCCTAGGTAATTCACACCTCACGCACATAGCCCTATTGAGGGGAACTTCTCTAGGAATTCACACCTCACGCATAGCCCTATTCAAGGAGGGAACTTCTCTAGGTCAATTCACACCTTCACGGGCATAGCCCTATTCAAGAGGGGAACTTCTCTGGTAATTCACCCCTCACGGCATAGCCCTATTCAAGAGAACTCTCAGTAATCTCACACCTTACGGCAATACACCCTATCAAGGAGGGAACTTTCAGTTAATCCACACCTCACGCAAGCCCTATTCAAGAGGAACTTCTCTAGTAATTCACACCTCACAGGCACAGCCCTATTCAAGGAAGGAACTTCTCTAGCGTAATTCCACACCTTACGGCAACCCTATTCAAGAGGGAACTTCTTAGGTAATTCACACCTCACGGCAAAGCCCCTATTCAAGGAGGAACTTCTCTAGTATTCACACCTCACGGGCCATAGCCCTATTCCAAAAGAGGAACTATCTCTAAGGTAAATTCACAACCTCACTGCTATAAGCCCTATTCGAGCGAGGGAACTTTCTCTAGTAATTTCAAACCTCACGGGCATTGCCCCCCTATTCAAGGAGGAACTTCTCTATGTAATTCACACTTCACGCATAGCCCTTTTCAAGCGAGGGAAAACTTCTCATGTTATTCACACCTCACGGCATAGCCCTATCAAGAAGGGAACTCTCTATGTAATTCACACCCTCACCAGCATAGCCCTTTCAAGGAGGGAACTTCTCTAGGTAATTCAGACCTCACGGCCCTTATTAGAGGGAGAACTTCTCTTAGTAATTCACACCTCACGGGCATAGCGCTATTAAGAGGGGAACTTCTATAGGTAATTCACACCCCACGGCCATAGCCCTATTCAAGGTGGGAACTCTCTATGTTAATTCCACACCCACGGCATTAGATCTATTCAAGAGGGGCAACTTCTTCTAGTTAATTCACACCACGTGCATAGCCCTATTCAAGGAGAAAACTTCTCTAGGTAATTTCACACCTCACGGGCATAACCCTATTAAGGAGGGGAACTTCTTAGGTAATCACATCTCACGCATATCCCTATTCAAGAGGGAACTCTCATAGGTAATCACAACCTCACAGGCATTAGCCCTATTCAAGAAGGGAACTTCTCTAGTATCACACCTCACGGGCATAGCCCTCAATGAGGGAACTTCTCTAGGTAATTCACACCTCACGGCATACCCTATCAAGAGGAACTTCTCTAGGTAATTCACTCCTCACGCATAGCCCTATTCAGGAGGGGAAATCTCTAGGTAATCACACCTCACGCCATAGCCGTATTCAAGGAGCGACTTTCAGTTAATGCCACACCTCAGAGGCATAGCCTTTCAAGGAGGGAACTTCTCTAATGTAATTCACACCTCACGGTCATAGCTCTATTCAAGGAGGAATGTCTCTAGAATTCACACCTCACGGCATAGCCCTATCAAGGAGGGGAACTTCCTAGGTAAATCACACCTCACGGGCTTAGCCCTATTCAAGAAGGTTTTCTATGTAATTCACACCTCACGGCTTACCCTATTCAATGAGTTAACTTCTCTAGAATGCACACCTCACGGCTAGGCCCTAATTCTAAGAGGAATCTCTAGTAATCACACCTCACGGCATAGCCTGTTCAAGGAGTGAACTCTCTAGGTAATCACACCTCACGGACAGCCCTTTTCAAGAAGGGAAACTTCTCTATTTAATTCACACCTCACGCACATAGCCCTATTCGACGGGAATTTTCCTCTAGTTAATTCACACCTCGCCCGACATAGCCCTATTCAAGGAGGAAACTTCTCTAGGTAAATCACCACCCACCGGCATTAGCCTATTCAAAGAGGGAATTCTCTAGTTATTTCACACCTCACGGCTATAACCCTATTCAAGAGGGAACTTCTCTATGTAATTCAAACCTCACCCACCACTCACGGGCCAAGCCCTATTCAAGGAGGGGTTCTCTAGTATATTCACACCTCACGGCATTGCCTTTTCAAGGAGGGAAACTTCTCGAGGTAATTCACACCTCACGGGCATAGCCCATATTCAAGGCAGGGAACTCTCAATTACCCCAGATGTGTGAGGCATAGCCCAATTAAGGGGCTAACTTCTAAGTAATTCACACCTCACCGGCATAGCCCTATTCAAAGGAGGGGAACTTTCTAGTAATTCACAACCTCACGGGTCATAGCTCATTAAAGAGGAACTTCTCAAGGTAATTCACACCTCACGGGCATATGCCCTATCCACAGGAGAACTCTCTATGTAATCTTTGTACCTCACTGCATACCCTATTCACAGGAGAACTTCTCTAGAATTCACACCCCTACGGATTTAGCCATTTCAATGACGGGACTTCTCTAGCGAATCACACCCTCACGAATAGCCTTATCATAGAGGTAATTTCTAGGTAATTCACACCTCACTGCATTTAGCCCTAGTTAATCAGGACTTCTCTAGGCTAATCACACCTCACGGCTACCCTATTCCAAGGAGGAACTCTTAGGTAATTCACACCTCACGCGCACTACCTAACCAAGGACGGTAACTTCTACTTATGGTTAATTCACAACCTCACGAGCAAGCCCATTCAAGGAGGGGAACTTCCTGATAAATTCCTCACACCTCACGGCAACCCTATTTCAAGAGGGAACTCTCTTATAAATCTCTACACCACGGCGCATTAGCCCTATTCAAGGAGGAACTTCTCTATTTAATCACACCTCACGGCATCAGCCCTTTTCAATGAGGGAACTTCTCAGTAATTCACACCTCCTACGGCATAACATATTTCAAGGAGAGGAAACTTCTCTCACGGTAATTTCCACACCCTCAGGCATTAGCCCTATTCAAGGAGGCGAACTTCTCTAGTAATTTCCCACCTATCGGCCACAGCCCTATTCAAGGAGGGAAACTCTCTAGGTAATTCACACCTCACGGGCATATCCCTTCAAGGAGGAACTTCTCTAGAATTTCACACCTCACGTGCATTATCCCTATCAAGGAGGGCAACTTCTTCTAGAAGACACACTCACTGAATAGCCCTATTCAAGGAGGTAACTTCTCTAGGCAATTTCACACTTCACGGCATTTAGCCCTATTCAAGAGAGACTTCTCTAGAATTCATTACCTGACGGCATGATCTATTCAAGGATGGAATTCTCTAGTAATCACCCTCACGGGCCATACCCATTCAAGGAGGAACTTCTCTACGGTATCATTCACACCATTACGGCATTAACCCTATTTCAAAGAGGCGGACTTCTCTACCGGTAATTCTAACACTCTCTACGGCATAGCCCTATTCA
Organism: Trachelipus rathkii; assembly: GCA_015478945.1. Lineage (NCBI taxonomy): Eukaryota > Metazoa > Arthropoda > Malacostraca > Isopoda > Trachelipodidae > Trachelipus > Trachelipus rathkii. The sequence continues at coordinate 14,079 of JABUQX010002907.1, read as the reverse complement.
GGGAGGTGAAACTTCTCTAGTAATTCACACCTCAACAGCAAGCCCTATTCAAATTAGGATACTTCTCTAGTATATTCACACCTCACGGCATAGCCCTATTCAAGGAAGGTAACTTTCCTACGGCTAGCACCACCCAGCTCACGGGCACCTAGCCTCATATTCAAGGAGGAACTTCTCTAGGAATTCACACCTCACGGCAATAGCCCTATTCAAGGGGGAATCTCTCTAGTAATTCACACCTCACGACGCCATAGCGCCTATTGCAAGAGGCGAAACTTCTCTAGTATTCACATCTCACAGGCATAGCCCTTTCAAGGAGGGAACTCTCTCTAACTTCACACCTCCCACGGCATTTAGTCTCCATGAAAAGGAGGGGAACTTTCCTTAGTAATCACACCTTCCACGGCAAGCCCTATCAAGGGGGAACGTCTCTAGTAGTAATTCACACCCTCCACGCATAGCCCCACATTCCAAGTAGGGAACTTCTTTATGTAATTCACCACCTCTCACGGCATAGCCTATTCAAGGACGGGAACTTCTCTAGGATTCACACCTCACGGGCATTAACCCTATTCAAGAAGGAAACTCTCTAGGTAATTCCACACCTCACGGGCATAGCCCTATTCAAGGAGGGGAACTTCTCTAGGTAATTCACACCTCACGGGCATATTCCTATTCAAGGAGGAGGAATCTCTAGTATTTCACACCTCACGGGCATAGCACTATTCAAGGAGGGAACTTTTCTAGGTAAATTCACACCTCACGGCATAGCCCTATTCAAGAGAGGGGAACTTCTCTAGGTTATTCACACTCACGGGCATTAGCCCTATTCAAGGAGGGAATTCTCTAGGTAATTCACACCTCACGGGCATAGCCCTTTTCAAGGGAGGGGAACTCTCTTAGGTAATATCCACCTCACTGGATAGCCCTATCAAGAGGGGACTTCTCTAGGTAAATTCACAACCTCTAGGGATAGCCCCTTATTTTTCCAAAAAAGGGGGGGAGGGGGAACTTCTCTAGTAATTCACAACCTCACGGGCATAAGCCTATTCAAGGAGGGAACTTCGTATAGCGTAATTTTTACACCTCACGGGTATAGCCCTATTCAAAAAGGGGAACTTCTCTAGGTAATTCACACCTCACGGGCATAGCCCTATTCAAAAAAGGGAACTTCTCTAGGTAATTCACACCTCAAGGGCATAGCCCTATTCAAGAAGGGGAACTTTTCCAGGTAATTCACACCTCACGGGCATAGCCCTATTCAATCAGGGGAGCTTCTCTAGGTAATTCACACCTCACGGGCATAGTCCTATTCAAGGAGGTGAACTTCTCTAGGTAATTCACACCTCACGGGCATAGCCCTATTCAAGGAGGGGAACTTCTCTAGGTAATTCACACCTCACGGGCATAGCCCTATTCAAGGAGGGGAACTTCTCTAGGTAATTCACACCTCAGGGAATAGCCCTATTCATAGAGGGGAACTTCTCTAGGTAATTCACACCTCACGGGCATAGCCCTAATCAATCAGGTTAACTTCTCTAGGTAATTCACACCTCACGTACATAGCCCTATTCAAATAGGGGAACTTCACTAGGTAATTCACACCACGGCCATAGCCCTATTCAAGGAGGGGAACTTCTCTAGGGAATTTCTACCCCTCACGGCATAGCCCTATTCCCGGGGGGGAACTCTCTTGTAATTCACACCTCACGGGCATAGCCCTATTCAAGGAGGAGAACTTCTCTAGGTAATTCACCTCACGGGAATAGCCCAATTCAAGGAGGGGAACTTCTCTAGGTAATTCACACCTCACGGGCATAGCTCTATTTAAGGAGTGGGAACTTCTCTAGGTAATACACACCTCACGGCATAGCCCTATCAAGGAGGGAACAGTCTTGCTTCATTCCCACCTCCACGGGCATTAGGCCCTATTCAAGAAGGGGAACTTCTCTAGGTAATTTACAACCTCCCGGGCATAGCCCTTTCAAGGAGGGGAACATCTCTAGGTAATTCACACCTCACGGGCATAGCCCTATTCAAGGAGGGGAACTTCTCTAGGTAATTCACACCTCACGGGCATAGCCCTATTCAAGGAGGGGAACTTCTCTAGGTAATTCACACCTCACGGGCATAGCCCTATTCAAGGAGGGCAACTTCTCTATTTAATTCACACCTCACGGGCATAGCCCTATTCAAGGAGGGGAACTTCTCTAGGTAATTCACACCTCACGGGCATAGCCCTATTCAAGGAGGGGAACTTCTCAAGGTAATTCACACCTCAAGGGGCATAGCCCAAACTCAAGTAAGGGGACTTCTCCAGGTAATCCACACCTCACGCGGCAATTAGCCCTATTCAAGGAGGAAACTTCTCTAGGTAATTCACCAACCTCACGGCATAGCCCCTATTCAAGGAGAAAAACTTCTCTAGGTAATTCACACCTCACGGCATAGCCCTATTCAACGAGGGGAACTTCTCTAGGTAATTCACACCTTCACGGCATAGCCTATTCAAGGAGTGTGAACTTTCACTAGCCAATTCACAACCTCAAGGGCATAGCCCTATTCAAGGAGGGGAACTTCTCTAGGTAATTCACACCTCACGGGCATAGCCCTATTCAAGGAGGGGAACTTCTCTAGGTAATTCAGACCTCACGGGCATAGCCCTATTCAAGGAGGGGAACTTCTCTAGGTATTCACACCTCACGGGCATAGCCCTATTCAAGGACGGGAAATTCTCTAGGTAATTCACACCTCACGGGCATAGCCTATTCAAGGGGGCGGGAACTTCTCTAGGTATTCACACCTCCACGGGCATAGCCCTATTTCAAGGAGGGGAACTTCTCTAGGTAATTCACACCTCACGGCATAGCCCCTATTCAAGGAGGGAATTTCTCTAGGTAATTCACCACCTTACCGGGCTTAGCCCTATTCAAGGAGGGGAACTTCTCTAGGTAGTTCACACCTCACGGGCATAGCTATTCAGGAGGGGAACTTCTCTAGGTAATTCACCACCTCACGGGCTTAGCCCTATTCAAGGAGGGGAATTCTCTAATTTATTCACACCTCATGGCATACCTATAATTCAAGGAGGGGAACTCTCTAGGTAATTCACAACCTCACGACGCATAGCCCTATTCAAGAGGGGAACTTCTCTAGGTAATTCACACCTCACGGGCATAACCCTTTTCAAGGAGTGGAACTTCTCTAGGTAATTCACAACTCAACGGGCATAGCCCTTTTCAAGGGGGGGAACTTCTCTAGGTAATCACACCTCACGGGCATAAGCCCTATTCAAAGAGGGAACTTCTCTAGGTAAATTCACACCTCATGGGCATAGGCCCTATTCAAGGAGGGGAACTTCTCTAGAAAATTCACACCTCACGGGCATTAGCCCTATTCAATGGAGGGGACTTCTCTAGGTAATTCACACCTCAAGGCATAGCCCTATTCAAGGAGGGAACTTCTCTAGGTTAAATTCACACCTCACGGGCATAGCCCTATTCAAGAGGGGAACTTCTCTAGGTAATTCACACTTCAAGGGGCATAAGCCCTATCAAGGCAGGAACTTTATCTAGGTTAATTCACACCTCACGGCATTAGCCCTATTAAGGAGGGGAACTTCTCTAGGTATTTCACACTTCACGGGCAAGCCCTATTCAAAGAGGGAACTTCTCTAGGTAAATTCACACCTCACGGCATAGCCCTATTCAAGGAGGGGAACTTCTCTAGTTAATTCACACCTCACGGGCATAGCCCTATTCAATGAGGGGAACTATCTCTAGGTAATTCACACCCTACCACGGCATAGCCCTATTCAAAGAGGGGAACTTCTCTAGTAATTCACACCTCACGGGCATAGCCCAATTTCAAGGAGGGAAACTTCTCTAGGTAATTCAATAAATAAAGGAAATAGCCCTATTCAAGAAGTGGAACTTCTCTAGGTAATTCACACCTCACGGGCATAGCCCTATTCAAGGAGGGGAACTTCTCTAGGTAATTCACACCTCACGGGCATAGCCTATTCAAGAAGGGGAACTTCTCTAGGAATTTTACACCTCACGGCATAGCCCTATTCAGGAGGGAATCTTCTCTATGGTAATTCACACCAGAACGAGGATCATGCCCTGTTCGATAAGGGAATAGTTCTATTTTATTTCCCCCCCCACGGGCATAGCCCTATTCAAGGAGGGGAACTTCTCTAAGTAATTCACACCTTACAAGGGCATAGCCCATTCAAGGATGGGAACTTCTCTAGGTAACACACCTCACGGCATAGCCCTATTCAAGGAGAGGAACTTCTCTAGGTAATTCACACCTCACGGGCATAGCCCTATTCAAGGAGGGGAACTTCTCTAGGTAATTCACACCTCACGGGCATAGCCCTATTCAAGGAGGAGAACTTCTCTAGGTAATTCACACCTCACGGGCATAGCCCTATTCAAGGAGGGAACTTCTCTAATTAATTCACACCTCACGGCATAAAGCCCTGTTCAAGGAGGGGAAACTTCTCTAGGTAATTCACCACATCACGGATAGCCCTATTCAAGGAGGGGAACTTCTCTAGGTAATTCACACCTCACGGGCATAGCCCTATTCAAGGAGGGGAACTTCTCTAGGTAATTCACACCTCACGGGCATAGCCCTATTCAAGGAGGGAACTTCTCTAGGTAATTCACACCTCACGGGCATAGCCCTAATCAGGGAGGGGAATTTCTCTACCGGTAATTCACACCTCACGGCTCATCAGCCATGACCCGCGCAGATCCACCCCGTCTAGGTAGTTCACACCTCACGGGCATAGCCCTATTCAAGGAGGGGAACTTCTCTATGGTAATTCACACCTCACGGGCATAGCCCTATTCAAGGAGGGGAACTTCTCTAGGTAATTCATACCTTACGGGCATAGCCCTATTCAAGGAGGGGAACTTCTCTAGGTAATTCACACCTCACGGGCATAGCCCTATTCAAGGAGGGGAACTTCTCTAGTTAATTCACACCCCACGGGCATAGCCCTATTCAAGGAGGGGAACTTCTCTAGGTAATTCACACCTCACGGGAATAGCCCTATTTAAGGAGGGGAACTTTCTCTAGGTAATTCACACCTCACGGGCATAGCCCTATTCAAGGAGGGGAACTTCTCTAGGTAATTCACACCTCACGGGCATAGCCCTATTCAAGGAGGGGAACTTCTCTAGGTAATTCACACCTCACGGGCATAGCCCTATTCAAGGAGGGGAACTTCTCTAGGTAATTCACACCTCACGGCATAGCCCTATTCAAGGAAGGGAACTTCTCTAGGTAATTCACACCTCACGCGGGCATAGCCCTTTTCAAGAAGGGGAACTTCTCTAGGTAATTTACACCTCACGGGCATAGCCCTATTCAAGGAGGGGAACTTCTCTAGGTAATTCACACCTCACGGGCATAGCCCTATTCAAGGAGGGGAACTTCTCTAGGTAATTCACACCTCACGGGCATAGCCCTATTCAAGGAGGGGAACTTCTCTATTTAATTCACACCTCACGGGCATAGCCTATTCAAGGAGGGGAACTTCTCTAGTTAATTCACACCTCACGGCATAGCCCTATTTCAAGGAGGGGAAACTCCTCTAGGTTATTCACCCCTCAGGGCCATAGCCTTATCTCAGGGGGGGGAACTCTCTAGTAATTCACACCTCACGGGCATAGCCCTATTCAAGGAGGGGAACTTCTCTAGGTAATTCACACCTCACGGGCATAGCCCTATTCAAGGAGGAGAACTTCTCTAGGTAATTTCACACCTCACGGGCATAGTCCTAATCAAGTAGGTGAACTTCTCTAGGTAATTCACACCTCACGGGCATAGCCCTATTCAAGGAGGGGAACTTCTCTAGGTAATTCACACCTCACGGGCATAGCCCTATTCAAGGAGGGGAACTTCTCTAAAAAAAAAATTTTCCCCCCCCCCCAACAACAAAACCTTTTCCCTCACGGGAATAGCCCTATTCATAGAGGGGAACTTCTCTAGGTAATTCACACCTCACGGGCATAGCCCTATTCAATCAGGTTAACTTCTCTAGGTAATTCACACCTCACGTACATAGCCTTATTCAAATAGGGGAACTTTCACTAGGAAATCACACCTCACGGGGCTTAGCCCTATTAAAGGAGGGAACTTCTCTAGGGAATTCACACCTCACCGGCATAGCCCTATTCAAGGAGGGGAACTTCTCTAGGTAATTCACACCTCACGGGCATAGCCCTATTCAAGGAGGAGAACTTCTCTAGGTAATTCACCTCACGGGAATAGCCCAATTCAAGGAGGGGAACTTCTCTAGGTAATTCACACCTCACGGGCATAGCTCTATTCAAGAAGTGGAAATTCTCTAGGTAATACACACCTCAGGCTACCCATCAAGGAGGGAACTTCTCTAGGTAATTCACACCTCACGGGCATTGCCCTATTCAAGGAGGGGAACTTCTCTAGGTAATTTACACCTCACGGGCATAGCCCTTTTCAAGGAGGGGAACTTCTCTAGGTAATTCACACCTCACGGGCATTGCCCTATTCAAGGAGGGGAACTTCTCTAGGTAATTCACA
>JABUQX010002907.1:0-2500 GCA_015478945.1 Trachelipus rathkii | reverse complement strand
CTGTTATATAAACATTTTATTTTAATAAAATTGCACGAAATTTTATTAAAAACATATATTTTACTGATTTACAACTTTAATTAAACTCATTATTCATTATCTACTTGACAGGTATGGATGTGGAGAAATTTACGTTCCGAAGTCCGGCTACATGTCTTGTAGCTGGACCAACAGGTTGTGGTAAAACCTTTCTATTATTAAATATTTTAAAGGAAATGGAGATTTTTGAACAAATCCCCTGTAAAAATAATATGGTGTTATAATGTTTACCAGGAAAAATTTAAAGAATATAAAGATGTGATTCAATTTCATGAAGGCATATACGATATTAGATCGCTGGACAATATACAAGGCCACAAAATTATTGTATTAGATGATTTAATGCACAAATTGAATTTGGAAATAGCAGAAGCGTTCACAGTTTATTCTCACCATCTAAATATCTCTGTGTTTTTCATAACGCAGAATATTTTTCATCAAAGCAAGATATGGCGAAGGTTTCTTTTAAAACACACCAGTATTACTGTTGTTTGACAGAGAAGAGACATGCAGTCAAGTTAATGTTATTGGCAACTCAAATGTTTCCCTTTCAAAGGAAAGAGTTCTTAAAGTATATAAAGAGGTTACTTCTATCCCCCACGGTTATTTGATTGTGAACTTCACCCCACAAAAACACCGCACAGAGTGCTTGTCCAGTACCACATTCTAAAAAAAGTAGAGTAGAAACTGAAAAACCATACCTGAATAATGAGTGCTCTAGTTGCAAAGTATTTACCTCTTATAAAAAAATTTAAAAAGTTGAAACCATCTGAAAAACGTAAACTAATTAGTGAGGATGAGAAATTCATCCAGTGTGTATGTGAAGTCTGTTTAAATCTTATAAAAGGAAATGTTCCTTTAAACAGACCTCAGAAGGTAAAGCTACGTCGTTATAGAAACATCATTAAAAACTCTCCCTCAACATTAAAAATTTGAAAAAAAAAATAAAAAGAAGTTACTACAGAGAGGAGGAGGAGTATTCCTGCCATTACTCTTCTCCGTTATAGCTCCCCTGATAACTAAGTGGTTATCCCCATAATGAAGAAGGTTGCTGTACTTCCATATAATGAGTATGAGAAAATGAAGTATAATAATACAGCATCTGTACAGAATTCAGTTCCTCAGCTTCATCACTCGCAACCTCAATATGGCCAGTTATTGCCGCACTCTGCGCAAAATCCACAATCGCAGTTTCATCATTCACAACCCCAATACACGCAGATATTACAGCCCAATGCATTGACATTACAACATCTTTCACATCAGCAGCAACAGTTGCACCACCAAGAATCCTTTATATGTGAACGACACATTATCTTTCCTTCAGCCTCTTCCACCGACCTTATATCATTCTAAAGTTGAACAGATAACCAAATATGAGAAAGAAGTGTACAGGATATTAAATTCAGACATTAACATCCATGAGAAACGCATCTTATATCAGGAGGCCATACAAAAATTGATAGATCTTAAAGACTTGCACCTACATCCATCCCTGCGTATCCCGTTAACCGATGATGTAGATATACCTAATGAAGTAAAACTTGAAGTGAAAAATGAAGATAAATTTAAAAATATCCTAGAGGAGAGCTTACCTAATAGAGTGCGTAAATCAGGAATAGCTTTATATAATATTTTAAAAGACCAATTAACTTTGAATGAAGCAGGGGAGATCGTAATTGATGATGAAATAGTTAAAGGATCAAATATTGTGGATTTGATAGCTGATCTCTCACGTAACTGGAAGAAAGGCCCTGTAAAAGGATGGAATGATATCAAACAAGAACTTCAGACTATTAATTTTCCCAGAAGTTTAATCTTAAATACAACGCGATTAGCAGACTTGGATAATATCCCCATTACACCAAGACCTGATTCAAGTCCCTCAGGCACTTCTTACGCATCAGATAAATTTAAACGTGTTACCAGAGGCCGACTAAGAAAAACACCTTATAATAGGTCTAGTTGGATTAAATCGTAATTATGTATTATCATATATATTTAGTTGTAATGTTTGTATATAAATAAAAATGTTATTTTAAATCTTTTTCTTTATCCCTTTTAACTTTATTATATATATATATATATAACGCTTACACGTGTGTCAGTATCTAACATGGAGGCAAAGGAGGTAGTTGATAAGTATTACTTCAATCTGAGGGAACCAAATAGTTTTGGAGGTTTCAATAGGTTTGCTTTAAGGTATCCTAATATTGAGAAAAAAGAGTTAAAAGCATATTTGGAGGGTGAAGAGGCATTTACTCTACATAAACCTGTAAGAAAAAAATTTCCTACACGGAAAACCATATCTCCGCAGCTCGATAGCATATGGCAGTTAGATTTATCGGAAATGATTAAATACAGCTCTTATAATGAAGGCTTTCAATATATACTTTTTACAATTGACGTATACTCTAGATACTTGTGGTTGAAGCCAATAAAAGATAAAAGATCAGTTACA
>JABUQX010002906.1:10000-28350 GCA_015478945.1 Trachelipus rathkii | reverse complement strand
TACACACGAACAGCGAACGGCTCAATACTATATATATAATATATTATATATATATATATATATATATTCAATATATATAATATATAAATATATAATTATAACATGTATTCTACATATATATCATTATAATATATAGCAACTATAATAATAATATTATATATATATGATATATATTATATATATATATATATATATATTATATATATATATATAATGTATATACCTATATATATATATATAAATGATGTATTTTATATATATAATATGATATATATATATATAGATTATATTATATAATATATATATAAAGGTATATATATATATTTATATATATATATATTATAAAAATCTCTCGAGTGATTCTTCACTTACCAGGATTAGATCTCCCGGACCCTCGCAGACGGAATAGCAAGTGTGTTGACCACTTGACCGCGAGAACTTAAAAGATACAACGACCTTAAATAAAAGCAAGAGAACTTGTCAATAGGAATAAAGACTGCCTATATCAGGTCAGATACCTCAGCCGCGCATATCCGCTCACAATCAGGCCAAAGACAACACAGAACCCATGTAAGGAGAACACTCAAATACCGGAGAATTTAATTGTATTGATGTTATATACTGTAACACACTTGCTATTGCGTATGCGAGGGTAATCCTGGTAAGTGAAGAATGCCCTCAGAGAAATATTTTATAATACATTTGGAGCTACTGCTATTTCAGTATTAACATCAATACAAAAAAAATTCGTCGGTATTTGAGTGTTCTACTTACATGTGTCCTGTGTTGCCTTTGACCCGAGTGTTAGCGGAGATGCGTGGAGCTGAGGTATCTGACCTGATATAGGCAGTCCTTTCCTATGACAAGTTCTCTTGATTTGGTTTAAGTCGCGTATCTTATTAGCAAATCGCGGTAAAGTGGTCAACACACTTGCTATTGCGTCCGCGTGGGCCCGGGATCTAATCCGCGTAAGTGAAGAAGAAACACTCGAGGAGTATTATCAATTACCTTTTTGCAGCTGCGATCCTATTGCAGTACTTATCATCAAAATATAGTATCATATCGTTATAATATATATAATATACATCATATTGCAGTACTATATCATCAATATTATATATATATCACTATATATATATATGCTTATCCCGTAAATGTGAGGAAAAAAAAAAAGAGGTCAAAAATTAGCTTAATGTTTCATTTGAAAATCGAATATATAAAAAAAGCCTTTCATAATTGTCAGTTATATTTCTTTTACATTGCTTTTACCTTGAATCATTACTTTTATCTTAAAATTCATCAATTTTAATATATTTAAGCAATATAGTAGCTATCATAAGGTTCCATATGAAATTTTTATGATTCCGGTGATCATTAAAAATTGTCTTTGGAAGATGGAGAAAATGCCATTAAATTTTGATCTTTTATATGAATAATTTCTTACGAAAAAAAACTGTCTTTAATTTATGAAGACATTTACTGCTATTGATCTGAAATTTTTTTGATAATGTGAGGGGATAAGAAGATTTAAAACGCGCAATGATAATATTTTATTGGAAAAATTTAATATACTGTTTTCAGATTAAAATCACGCTGCTTTTTTTATTATTATATTTTTATTGCTTTCTTATTTATCCTTTGTAAATTTTATTTCTTTTTAATTGTAAATCATTGTTTTCACTTCAAAATTCTCCAATTTTAAAAAAATTAAGTAAAAAATAACTTTCATTATGTTCCATATGATTTTTTTTTCTGATTTCTGAATCTATAAATTCCTCTTTGAAAGATGGAGACAAAGTCAAAAAGAAATTTTATCTTTCATATCCCTACGAAATAACTATCTTCATTTATATATTATATATATATTATATAATAATATAATATACTATATATTATATATAATATATATATATAATAATATATATGATATATTATAGATATATATATTAATATTACTATTGATTTGTATGACTTTTAATAGAAAAAAATTAATGAATTAGTTATTTTATAAAGAATATCAATTTCATATTCCTGTGACAATTCAATGAGTGCCTCTACATTATTGCTTATGGAAATCTCAATAGTCACACATTACAATTATGAAACTCGAAATATAAAACAAAAAAATTTTAATAATATAAAAAAAAAAAAAAAAAAAACAGTTTTTTATTCAGATATTATTAAAATAAAATGCTACTTTTAAATTCTCATAAAGAGAATAATTATTAAATAGAAAGTTAATCTCTCAACAGATGCAAAATAGTTAATCTCTTAACAAATGCAGAATATTTACGTAGTTTTCATTTTCATGTTCCTGATTATAATAAAACATTTTGATACTTTTTTTCAAGCTTGTAACTTTCATTAAAAGAAAGTTTTAAGTTCTAAATTTTAAAATTTTAGTAATAACTAATTTGGTGGGATTTTATATTTAAATTTTAGGAAAAGATACATTGAATAGGATGTGCAACTAAGTTTTTTATAAAAGTATATATTCAACTTTAATGAAATCGGATGCCATAAAAAATATTTTAAATTCTTTTCATTTAATAATCGCGGCTTTTTGAAAATGGTAAAATGCAATTTCCTAAGTATTCAACTTTATTAAGTGGTATTGTTACATTTTATTCAATTATCAACTCTCAAATAATCTTTAATAACTATTATAACATTTAACTTCATTAACTTTGGTTATTCGTCTTTCTAGCACTTGTCCATTCCTTGTGTCTTCCATTCTTATATTTAAAGTTTTCGCCATACTTTTAGATGAAAGTTAAAAACTCAATTTATGAATTTCGAAGCGTAAATGAAAGGGAAAATAAAGGAATGAATGAAAAGATAACAAAATTACACGAGAAATGAAGAAAGGGGGAAAATTATTGCGATTTTTGAAATAATAATACAAACTTACCTAATATAGGTTAATGCAATAATGCGTTTGTTTGTTAATGAAACTGAAATTTCAAGAGGAAAAGTTCTTAATGTTGCATTGTGTTATGATAATTAATATATATATATAATATATATAAATTATATATATTATATTATAAATATTATATTTTATAATTATATATATTATTTTTTACATATATATAATTATATATATATATACTAAATATATGCTTTATATATATATTGCATTATATATTAATATATATACGTAAATTTTAGATATATACTAGATATATTTATATTTATATATATTATATTATATATATATATATTATATACCATTTCTGAAATTATATTGAATAAATGTTTTGAATATTTGTTATTTGGTGTGAGTTATATATATTATATATTTATACTATATATATTTGAAAATAATACTAGTATTATACATATTATATATTATTTATTTAATTATAACTATTAATATATATAATTAATTTAATTATCTATATATATAATTTATATTATATAATATATTATATATATTTCATATATAATATATAATCATATATTATATATTATATCATTATTATATTATAAATATAAGTATATACATTATATTATAGATACATAAGTATATATATATATTATTATGTATTATATAATATATAATTTTATATAATATATTATTATTATATACTATATATTATTATTTATATATTATTATATATAATTATATATATACAATATTAAATATATTAAATAATATAATAAGTATATATATTATTAATATATATCATATTTATATTAAAGATTATATACTAATATTTATTTTATATATATAATTACTTTTATTTAATTTGATTTAACCTAAATTCATAGAAAGCATTCGATGCGACTTTAAAAATTTTCATGGAAAGAGGTTATATACGTAAAATATTTTTTTGGAAAAATGACATTGAACTTTTTTAAGAGAAATTTATTTAAAGAAAATGAGATAAAAGAAATGAAAAATAAAAGGTTGCAAAATCTCTCCTAAAAGAAAAAAAATAGGATAATAGAGTTTCCTAGATAGAAAGTGGATAAAACTAAGACGAATGTATGACTAAGGGCTCGAGGTTCGACTCTTGGACGGATGATTAGAGTAAAATTTTACCTTACAGCCATGAGGTGTGAACTTATAATATATATATTATATATATATATATATATATTATATTAATATATATATAAATGTCTATATAAATCATATATATAGTATTATTATATAATAATATAATTACATATATTATATAGATATATATTATATATATATATAATATTATATATATTACTAATCATAATATATTTAATTATATATATAAAGATATAATATATAGTATTATACTATATTATATATATATATATAAATATTAATATAATTATATATTAATATTATATTATATAATTAATTTTATTCTATATAGTATATTAGTGATGCGGTAACATCCGCATTACGATCCGGGGCATCGCACATTATTAAGATTCCGATCCGCATCACATCCAGCTTTGCCTGAGGAGTGATTGCGCGGATATTATTGTCGAGATTTTTGATAAAGAAATTTTCTCTAAATAATAATAATAATGAATCTGAAAATGAAAATGAGTTGGAAGGCAATTCAAAAACGGGCTGATATTCCTAAATTACTGTTTTCAAAGACGTTCCAACTTCCTGGAATAGTATACATGTGCATATGAATGATAAAGATGGTATCGCTTCAGAGAACTCTTGCTTGTAGCAGTTTGTATTCAAAGTTAAGCTACTAATATTGGAAAATGAATCTACCCATTTAAGCTATTGTAAACAATTTGACGAATTACCAAAAAAAATCAAACGCTCTCGCTTCGTCTCTCCGATGCAATACCATTGAATTCCGTAAGGAAGCAATTTGACCATCTTAAATGAAATAATGACGGTTAAAAAGATGAAGATGATAATAAAACTAAGAGCTAGAAAACTCTTTGGTTCTGTTGAATTTAATGACCTTCATTCTATTGCAACTTTACTTGAATCCCGTTATAAGGAAGTTTTTTTTTGTAACAATGTACAACAAGTAAAATCGTACTTTTAGTGTTGCCAGTTGAAAAAACTCAGTCGAAAGTTATTAAATTCGCCATCCTAAAGGAAAAATCAATTACAGAACACACCTTCATACAAAGCAAAATCAATAACAGATTCACTGAGAGAATTTCTACAGTAGTATGATGAAGAAACACAAGCATTACCAAAAGTGTAGTGCAATGATTGAAAACTATCGCCAAGAAAAACGACTAGGTAAAATGTAATCCTTTATCGTTGGTGGCAAACTTAAGCAATGTTATCACGTTTAATTTGCAGATAAATACTTTGGCTTTGTCGCAGCAGTGTTCCAAGGTGAGAGAGTATGTTAGCAATGCTGGGTAATATATGATAGAAAAGAGAAAAAGACGTCCTGCAGAAAGACAAAAATTGATGTTGTTTCAAGCCAAACCCTTCCATATATTTGAATTATCATACTAGTGCAAAAGAATACAATTCATATGAAAATTCTCTAATTATTAAGGGAGGAAGTATCGTAAAGAGGATTGGTGAGGTGCATTATAGCGTTGGTGTTCCCGTCCGCACACCTTGGTAACCTAAAAATTTTATTTTTTTATAATTTAAAATTAGATTTTAAACTTTTAAAAAAAAAAAACCCGGGAAATATAATTCTAATATTATAATTATATTTATTATTAAGTATATATAATATATTATATATATATATTATATATTTATTTTTAAAACATCGCATCCGCATCGCGGATGTTAATCACATCGCATCGCTCCGCATTCGATCGCGGTGCGAAAAAAATGACATCTAGCGTGCAGTCACTATTATCTATACATAATAATTATAGTATCTATATATATATATATATTATATTATATATTATTATATTATATATATATATATATATATTTATTATATATTATATATATATATTATTATATATATATATAATATTATATATAATATATTATATATTATTATATATTATGAATGAATTATTTACATAACTATTAATATATTATATAATATATATTAATAGTAATATTATAATACTATTATATATAATATATTATATATATTACTATATAATGTATATAAATAATATATATATAATTATATATAATATTTATATTATATATTATATAAGTTTTATATAATATATACTTCTATATAATATTTATTTATATTAATATATATTATAATATTATATTAATAATATAATTAATATTATGTAAATGATTTGTGTTCAAAGAAGATTTGTGTTTCGTCTCAGTCAATGATGAAGATTTTCTTCACATGGTTATAGGACGACAGGGGCTACGCAACCGGGATCTTTCTTATCTGCTATATATTATCTTGGACCAGCGTTGGATTTTTATGCGCCTAGAAACAATCATTGGAATCTGGGAGAACGAGTTTGAGGCCTAATTGGAAGAAGTGCTAGTTCTACTGATAAGGGCAAACTACTGAGGTGTTTAATGAGGGATGGCGTCGGAAACATTACGCGAGAAATGGTTATTCTAGAGATGTTGCTAAGGTGAGTTTGCCATAAGGAAGAAGACGTCTGGCATGAACAGGCGAAAGCCCTTCTGGGAGTTGTCTTTAATATATATACTATAAGATATATATATATAATATACTATAATATTATATATATATAGTATATTATATATAATATATATATTTATATATAAATAATATTATATATATAATTATATATATACAGTATATATATTCTAATATACTCTATTATATTATTATATAATATTATGGTATCATGATATATTTTATAAGATATATTAATATATTATAATATTATATATAACTAAACTATAAGTTTATATATATATAATTATATATATATTATAGTATTATTATATATATATATATACTTAAATATTTATATATATATTATTATATTATTATATAATTAATAATATTATATATATATATCTATAATTATTTAATTTATAATATTATAAAAGAAAATCATAAAATCATATATAATATGTAATTATACTTATTTTATAAATATTTTATATATTATATTTATATATATATATAATACTATATATATATATTTATATTAATTACTATATAATAATATATTATCTATTAATATATTTATATATTATATATTATATATTTATATATATATATTATATCATATATATATATAAGTAATTCTATTATATAATGTATATATAATATATATTTACTTTAAATATTATCTATTTATATATATATATATAATATTAATCCTTTATTTACTTTATATATAGTTATATATAATTTATATATATATATATTATTTAATATATATATAACTGTCATCCTTCTACACCTCGACAGCAGTAGTATAGTGGTCAAAGCCTTCGCGGTCATCTGCTAGGGTCTAAGGTTCATCCCGGCGGTGAAATTACTTAATGGAGTATTTTTATCATGCTTTTTAACTCTGTGAGTTCTAGAAAGGATGAGCAGTTAACCTTATTAATAGACAATCATATTCCCCGGTGTGATAAAAATATTTTTCACTTGTGCGGTACTGTTTGACATACGCGAGATGTGAACGGGAGGCGTGCATCTCCTGTAATGATTGGAGTGCTTATTCACTACAGGAAAATTTGTCGCGTTCTTCTTTTTTTAGTCCATCGTGGCGTGGTGGTCAAGCACTTAAGCGCTAATCTGCTAGGCCGAGGTTTCAATCCGCAGGGTGAATTTCTTAATTGGTGTGTTTTACCTTATATATCATGATATATAATATTATCTTATTAATATATATTATATTTATTTATATCTTATTAATATAATTATTATATTATATATACTAGATCCAAACCCAATACTATATATATATATATATATATTTAATATATATTATATATAAGAGAAAGAGAGAAACGAGGATTCAGGCAGGAATTTTGCTGACTTGTTGATATTAAGTGCTTAACATTTATTTCAAAACGAAAAGTTTTTATCCCCTAATATAAGAAAATTAGCATCTAAAGAAAAATAATGAAATATTTTGATTTTATGAAGATTTTATTAACAATTATAATTAACTTAAAATGTTTCTCTAATTCATAATGTTTTTTTTTTTTAAATTAATTTCATTATCAAATATTGTTCTTTATTATTGTTCAAATCTTTATTAAATTAATTTTTTTTATTTATTTATTTTTGTTAGTTTCTAATTTGATTTTTTTCGTAATTAAATATTGATAAATTTGATTCATATGTTTCTTTAGGCTCTTTGTTATTACAACATTTATTTTTATTAAATTGGTTTTTCTGAATTTTATTACAAAACTTAGGAACCTTTGTTTTCAAGCTTTTAATTTCAGAGAAATTACAATAAATATTTATGATTTATATTCAAAACTTTCAAGCGATAACCAATTAATTGCGATTAAATGTTTAAAACATTTGTGAGTCTTATTTCAGTTTGAACAGTTAATTTTTTCATAAACAAATATATATTAAATTTAGTTGATTCTACTACAATGAAAAAATATTTAAAACTACTAATTTTATGTATTAGTTTAAAATAAATATTGAAACATTTTCCATAAACATTAAATCCCATCAAAAGTTCCTGTTCATTTTTTATTCATTTTTATTCATTTCAAAATTATCTTTCATCAATATTATTATATTTGTTTTCATTTTTGTTTCGTTTTTTATTCATTTTTATTTATATCAAAATTACCCTTTAACTATATTTTAAATATTATTATTTTTTTTTTTTTTTTTTTTTTTTTTTTTTTTTTTTTTTTTTTTTTTTTTTTTTTTTTTTTTTTTTTTTTTTTTTTTTTTTTTTTTTTTTTAATAGCGATTATTTTCATAGTATTATTTATACTGTTTTTCTTTTTTGGTTCATTTTGTTAACTTTTACTCATATCAAATTTATCTTCATTAATAATTAGTATATTTGTTCTTTTTTTTTTTTTTTTTTCGTTTTTTACTCATTTTTATTCATAGCAGAATACCCTTCATCAAAATTATTAAATTTTTGGCATTTGTTGTTTCGTTTTTTATTCAATTTTATTCATTTCAAAATTACCCTTCATCAATATTATTCATTTCTTCGTATTTGAAGATTTGTTTTTAACTCATTTTTATTCATAATAAAAGTACCCTTCATCAATATAATATTTTTTTTCCCATTTTTTGGTTCTTGTTTTACTATGAAAGTTATCCTTCATCAGTATTATTATATTTTTTTCATTTTTAGTTCGCTTTTTATTAATTTTTATTCATATAAATATTACCCTTCATCAGTATTATTATATTTGTTGACATTTTTAGTTAGTTTTTTCATTCATTTCTATTCATTTCGAAATTACCTTACATCATTATTAATATATTTCCCTTCATATTTTTCTTTTTAGGTTTTTTTTCCTCTTCTTCCAAGCACTTGTCTCTCCTTGGATCGCTCATTCTTTTAATTAAATCTGTACCTAAACTAAACTTAAATTCTTTTAATTAAACGATGTACAAAAGGCTAAATAATATTAGAAGTGAAAATGAAGATAAGAGAGCAAAAATGAGAAAAAGAATTAAAACAATTTAATTTAATAAAGACTTTTGAAAATAATAATAAATAAACTATTTAAGAAAATATAATTAAGTCATTTGTCTTTTAAATTAATGTTTGTTTATTTGAGAAACGAAAACTTTCAAGGGAGAGAAATTAATATTGTAGTGAATAATTATTGCTTCATTATATTAATATATATATATATATATATATATATATTAATTATATATATATCATATATATATAATAAATATATTAGATTATATATATAAATATTATATTCTATGTTGTAATATATTTAAATTAATCTTATATTATAGATTCTAAAGATATATTAGAATATATATCTTGTGTATTATATATATATATTATATATTATTTATATTTATATACATATTAATATATATTATTTATATTACTTATAGTATATATATATTATTATATATATATTTATAATATATAATATAATATATATTATATATTAATATTATATTTTTTTATTATCTTAATTATATAGTTATATAATATATAATATATAATATAATTAGATTATAATATTATAATTATATATACATATTATATATTATTATATATATATTATATACTATAATATTAAGTAAAATATAATATATATTAATATTATATTATATATACATATATAGTTTATATATATATTATTATATATATATATATATATATTATATTTATATAATATTATATATATATATAATTATATATAATATAATATACTATAATATATAAATAGATTATATTATAAATATTTTTATATATATATATATATAATTATTAATATATATATATATATATATTATATATTAAATATATATACTATATATATATATATAACCTATATTATTATATATATATATTTTATATAATATATAATATAATATATAGTTTATTATATTAATATATATATATATTATATTATTTCTAATATATTATATATTATATATATTATTATAATATATATAGTAATATTATTATTATATATATATAAATTATTATATATGTATTTATATATAAAATATATATATATATATAATATATTTAATATATATATGTATATATATATATTATAGTATTATATATATGTATATATTTATAATTTATTAATATTTTTATATTATTATTAATAATATTTATATATATATATATAAAAATATAATATTAATTTTATTAATTAATATTATATATTATATATAATATATTATTTAGATATTATATTATATATAATTATATATGATTTCGACGTGATCGAGTGTGAAAGGTGGAACAGAGGGATGCGAAAAAGAGGAAGGACAGAAGGGAGATGTTTTAAGAAGAGGGAAAGTCTGGTGATGTTGATTTATTGGGAGGAAGAACGAAGTTTGGAAGGTTTGTTCGATTTTTTAACAATGCAATTTAATACTTTTAATTACTTTTATTATTGAATTGGGATTTATGGTAACAAAAATTTTAAATCTTTTCTTTTTTGTAATTTTGATATTAAAACAAAATTTAATTAAAAAGAGAAATTAAAATATTAAAAAATTTATATGATCAGGTGAAGCTGCTTTTCTCTAAAGCAGTCGGTCATTGAAGAAATTTGGCTTTAGAATTCTCTGTCTCTGGTGGCAGGGCTGAAACCACTTTTCTACATATTGCTCTTTATCGTGCAATGCGGTGAAATTGTTAAATTATTACCACCTTCACACTTGCAGACTTGCAGGAAATTGTGATATGTGCAATAAACATTATTATATATATATTTATATATATATATATATATATATATATCTATAATATTAGTGTTTATATATATTATTTATTATATTATTATATTATAAACTGTACATATTTGATTATATATGATATATATATTAAGTATCTAATATATATATTATATATATCATAATATATATATATATATAATTATATTTAGTAATATATTATATAATATATATATATATATCATATTTATATATATTATATATATTATATATAATTTATTATATACTATAATATATATATATATTTATATTATATAATATATAAAAATATATATCATATATTATATATTATATTTATACTATATATATATATTATTATACGCAATATATATATATATATTACATCTGATATATATATATAATATTTATATATATTTATATATATATATATATGTAATGCTTTATATATATACTATATATATATACTATATATATTATATAATATATATATTATTATATATATATATATATTATATATATATATTTATTATAATATATATTATATATTATATATTATATTTTTTTATATATATACTTATTAATATATTATAATAAATTAATATATTTATATTATATATGTATATATATATATTATGCATATTATATATATCTATATAATATACTTTATAAATAATATAATATTATACTATTATATATATATATATATTTATTATATATATATTGATAATATATATAATATATAATAAATATATATAATAATATATATATTTAATATTTGTATATATATATAATACTAACTTTATATATTTATGTAATATTTTATATATATATATAGTTTTTATTTATATATATATATTATATAATATAATAAATATATTATATTATATATATATATATATATATATAGTATATATTATTATAATATATATATCATTATTAGTATATTTATTATATGAATAAATATATATATATTATATATATATATATAATAATTATATATATATTATATAATATTTTTATATTTAATATATGATATATATATATATATTTACTAGATATATAATTTTAATAATATATAATATAAATCAATATATAATATATATATTATATTATATATATTAATAGAGTCTTAAATAAGAACATAAGTTATTGCAAGGTAAAGATTACTGCTTCTCCGGGGATTGAACACCGCATGTTACGAAGATTGAGGACTATGCTCGATGTGATGCTTGACAGATGAGCTATCCCACCCAAAAGTTAAGTTCAAGAACAGTTTTAAAGCTATCGAGTTCCCTTAAGGCGACATTACCAGGTGTTCAGCCTGTCACTACCTCCTTCTTAATTTTATATATTTAGCTCTTAAATAATAACACTATGTCGGGAGGTAAGAATTATGCATATATTATATAATATATATATATATTATTTATATAATATATATATTATATACTTAATACTATTATTATATATATATATTTTTACTTTAGATTATATATATATTCATACTATATTATATATATATTTATTATATTATTAAAATATATAATATATATATAAATATTTATATATATATATATTATATAATATACTATATTATTAATAATATATATAATATAATATTTATATAATATATTATAATATCTATTATAATATAATGTAATATATATTTAATATATTATAATTATATACTCTATATATA
This sequence comes from Trachelipus rathkii, assembly GCA_015478945.1. Classification (NCBI taxonomy): domain Eukaryota; kingdom Metazoa; phylum Arthropoda; class Malacostraca; order Isopoda; family Trachelipodidae; genus Trachelipus; species Trachelipus rathkii. Next base: position 15,393 of record JABUQX010002906.1, on the reverse strand, counting down.
TTATTATATATAAAATATATAATAATATAATATATATTATATATAATATTATATACTATATATTATATACTATATATTTATAAAATATATACATAGTATTATAATATATATAGTATATATTATATATATATATATATATATTAATTATTATAAATTATATTATATTATATATATAATATATATATATATATAATTAAAATATCAATTTCAAATTCCCGTGACAATCAGTGAGTGGCTTTACTTTATTTCTTATGGATATCTTAATTATCTCACATTACTATTAAAAAAACTCGTCATATAAAACAAATGATTCCTAACAATATAAAAAAATCAAAACGAGTCTACTCAGATATTCCTTAAATAAAATTTTAAATTCTCATAACGAGAATAATTACTAAATAAAAAGTTATTCTCTCAGCAGTTGCAAAATATTAACATAGTTTTCATTCATACTTGACAGATTATATTAAAACATTTTGGTCCTTTTTTGCAATCTTGAGACCTTCATAAAAAGAAACTTAAAAGATTTAAGTGTTAAGTTTTAAACTTTTAACAATAACTAATTTAATAAGATTTTATATTTAAATTTTTGGAAAAAAATATACTGAATAGGATGTGCAACTATGTGTTTCATAAAAGTTTATTTACAACTTTAATGAATTCGGTTTGCTTAAAAAATATTTTAAACTCTATTCGTTTAAGAAACGCGGCTTTTAGAAAATGGAAAATAAAATTTCCAAATTTCAACTATTAAGTCCTATTGTTCCACTTTATTAAATTATCAACTCTCAAATTATCTTTAATAACTATTATAACATTTTAAATTCATTTATTTTGATTATTCTTCTTTTCAGCACTTGTCCATTCCTTGTGTCTTCCATTCTTATAATTAAAATTTTCGCCATACTTTTACATGCAAATTAAAAAATTACAATTCAAATGCGAAATAAAGGGAAATAAATGGAATGAATAAAATGCTTAAAAACAGAGGGGAGGAGAAATTAATTGAGATATTTTTGAAAATAATAATATCACAACTTTATAATAATAGGGTAATGCAATTAAGTGTTTGTTTGTTAATGAAATAGAAATTTCAAGAGGAAAAGTTATTAATACTGCACTGTATATATATATATATATATATATATATATATATATATATATGTATATAATATAATATCATTTTATATAGTATTTAAAATTATTAATGAATATATATATATAATATAATATATATATTATTTATATTATATAATGATTATATTATATATTATAATATATTAAATATATTATATTATATATATATCTATATATTATATATAATTATATTATATATATTTATATTATATTATATATATATTATATATAATATAATACTATATGTATATTTATATATATTATGTATTATAATTAGTTATATATATTAATATAATTTATAACTATATTATATATATAATTATATATTATATTAGTATATATTATAGTATTTAATTATATATATATATATAATATATAATATATATATATATATTTATATCTATATAGTAATTATATATATTATTAATATATAATATCATATATATTTATATATATATATATTTTTTTACATGATATAACCACTCACGGCGGGCCTTTTCATAGGACAGAGCAAAAAAAATAACAAATAAAAAAAACAATAAGAAACAAAAAATTAAAGTAAATGGAAAGTAAACGCCCTGTCCTTGCCTAACGCAATTCCTCAGGTGGACGCAGACGCGGGACTTAATAGAGGAAGATTGATATTAGCAGGGAAAATTAGAGGATGGCAAGGAGTCCACAAAACGATTGTTGCTGGAAAGAAGAGGTACACAACGGTGATCCTTGAGTCATCCAATATTCACACAATCTTTCATGAGAGAACAAGACAACTCTTGTGTTACGAGGGCGAGCAGTGGTGGGAATGCGACGAGGTCAATTCTCTCGAGCATCCTGCCGTTAGTAATGCAATAGAAAAGATATATGCCCAACGTCACGAAAGAGGGCACTTGCGAGAAAGGGGTCAAGGGAGTCAGAAAGTACTGACGAACTTATAGCCTCCTAGGCCTATAGATTGCAACTCATCCAAAAGAGAGGGTGGAACGGATCACAGAATGTTGGGAACAGTATTCGCTAGGACGAATAACGACTTTTTTGTAACTGAGTATTGAGCCGAAGAAAAACATTCCCGCATCTGAACAGATTCCATCTTAATCAGATACCATTTTAGCAACCGATGTGATGTGAAGTCTCCAAGCAATTCACTATTTATGTTTAGTCAAGAATGTTTATGTTGTTAACGGGTAAGACATTTGAGCGTCAAAGGAGATAGGAAAGTTGGGGTGTTTAGAGAGGCGAGTATGAAGAAGTTTTAAGTTCAAAGAGTTGAATTACAAGATTGGGGTTCCCCCCTGAGAAATCCCTACAAATCGGCAAGAATTGAGATCAGAACTGTATTTGACAAGCAACTCTAGATACAAACGGGAGGCACAGTGAAATGAGTAGGAGAATGGAGAGTTGGAGTTCATTGGATAAGAGTGAACAGAATAACAGAAGACTTGAAGTGCAGCATAATATATATATATTAATATATATATATATATTTATATATAATTTATATATTTATTATTTATCGTATATATATATTTTATTTATATAATATATTATTGTATTTTATATATATAATATATATATATATATAATATATATATATTATATATTATATTATATATATATATATATAATATATTATATATAATATATATATAATATATAACATATATATAATATTACATAATACATATATTATAATATTATATATATATATTTATTAATATTAGTATATATATATTCATATATATATATATTATATATATATATTATAATATATATTATTTTATATATATGTATATATATTAATATTATATGGATATATATATCAATATATATATTATATATACTATATATATATAAATTATATATATATAATTATTATATATATATATAATATTATATAATATATATATATATATATATATACATGTATAACTAATTAATTGATTTTAACTAAATTCGTGGAAAGGACTCCAATTACGGATGCGATAACTATTTTGAGGTGAAGAAGTGATAAGTAAAAATCTAATTTAAGAGAAATTATTTAAAGAAAATGAAATTTGAAGAATGAATCAATACAAAATCCTTATGAAATTTCTCTTCTAAAAAAAGAAACAAAATAGGGATTAGAACTCGTAGTATAGCGCTATCGAAGGTAATTGGAAGAGACGGATCGCTGATACAGGAGCCGGGTTCAACTCTTGGCGATATTAGGTAAAATTTACCTAGAGTAGTTCCCCTCCTAAATTGGGGTACAGCCTGTGAGGTGTGAACTTATTATATATATTATATATATATATTATTATAATATAAATTATTTATATATATATACTTATATTATATATACTTATATATAATATATATTTATTATATATTAATATAGTATAATATATATTTATTATATATTAAATATATATGATTATTATTAAATTATATATTATATATATTCGTTTATATAAATATATAAATTAATATATATATTATAACTATATATAGATATATATTTATATAGGGCAAGCTGAAGACACGACCCACATATTCTCTTAAAAATTCCAGTTCCACATATATATATATATATATATATATATATATATTATATATATATATATATATATATTATATAATTATATAATATTATATTTATATTATATATATATTATATATATATATTAATAATAGTAAATCTGTGTCTTACCTAACACTTTATCCCTACCTAGACTTAATAGGCGCACAAGTTAGCCTACCTTAATGCATTATGTAACTGCCCAAGTTACGCCTAACTATGCAGTTATGAAGCCCCTTAGTAGTATATTAAATAGACCCTAAACCTAATGGACTATGAAAAGGAGAATAAACGACACCGAATAAGCTTACCCTAATATGATTATAAAAAGGCCCAACTTACGAGTTAGTCACCAACCAACTCAGGCGAGAACCCTATTAGGTAGGGGATGTTGCACGCCAAAATTATCAACTATCGCAAAATTACAGTAGATGAACTAGACAGGATTAAAGTGAATGGATATTAAATTCAGCTGGAAAACACGAAGATCGGAAGAGAATATCTACAGAAACAGAAGATGGCAGGAAGAATTAAGCACGCAGAAGATAGCCTAGGAAGTTACCGAATCATACTACACAAACTCATGCTCAGACAAGCCTTGTACAATGGGGGTTCGATAAAAGGTTTTGTACGCGAGTCTGTAAGTCCCTCGAAACATCTGACGCTGCGGTCCCCTATGAAAGGATAAAGCACACGCGCGCGCAAAGAATATGGGTCACGTGAATGGAAAGTATACAGACAGTTTATAAGCTTTTTTGCCACCTTTGACTAGCCCTGTCCAAAAGCCGGGTGAACCAGAGCCCCAAACATATGAGAACAGTACTCCATACAAAGGGGGATTGAAGACTTGTATAGGCTTGGAGTAACTGGGAAGATGAAAAAAGAGTCTCTCAGTCTAAGCAGAACTCCCAGTTTCTTATGGGTCCTCCTAGCACCATTGATGAGTGAGGTATTTCAAAAATTTTTTAGATTATATGTAGCCAAGGTTGTTTATATAATGTCCAACAGGAGAGAACGACGGAAACGTCGAAAGAATATAGGAAAATAGAAGATGTTTATAGAGAAGGGAGGATTTGTAGAGAGTGGGTTTTTAAGAATTGAATTTCACAAGGTTGACGATGTCCTACTGGAAAATTCTCTCCGATCGGCATTAAATAGAATGGAAAAGATTAGGAAAGAGGAGGAAATTATAGATGTAAAAAAATAAAGCAGATTTGAAAAGAGTATAAGATTGGATAGTCGAGTTATTAGGATATGATTGGATAGAGTTAGAAGTGCAAGGGAAATCATTAATGAAACAGTTAGGAAAAGAGTAGGAGATAAGATAGAACCCTGAGGAACACTACTATTGATGGGAAAAGAAGAATAATTCACCCAAGAAACAACAGCCAATATGGAGTGATTTGAAAGAAAAATAAAGATAAGTAAGCGAAGAGAAGGAAGAGACCCAAAGGAGAGGATCTTGAAAAGCAGCGACGCAAGCCATACTCGGTCAAAAATGTTTTGGATATGTCAAGTGGCACCACACAAGACACCTCAATGGCCCATGAGGGAAGAATTTCATAAATCTGTGAAATAGGAAAGTATACCACCAGTAGACCTTGCGTACCAAAAGTTATTCTGATTATCGGAAAGAAAAGAATGGGATTCCATACGGTCCCAGAAATGAAAGTTGAGAATGGTTTCAAAGATCTTATTTAGA
>JABUQX010002906.1:0-7500 GCA_015478945.1 Trachelipus rathkii | reverse complement strand
GTTACGCATCTTCGGCAGAGTGGGGGATGAAGTTCTTTGTGTTCGAATCCTATGTTTCTATTCTTGAAGATCTGGATGATGCCCGTATCTTAATCTAGAAAAGGAGATTTGCATCTTTCGTGGTAGTGTGTCTTGTGTAGAGCATATTTCGGGAGGGTAGTAGTTTATGAGGCTACATGTTGGGTGGTTGTTGAGGTATCGTTGCGTGAAATGTGTATAAATATGTTTAGATAGTGGAGTGTTATTTGGTAGAGGGGAAATGGTTCTAAAGAATTCACCATAGTAAAGGGCTGCAGAAGAGGGAGGGGTTCCTAAACATTGTACTTTGTGTTCTTGTAAGTAGTTATGACTTGAGTGGGAGGGGTCGAGAATCCTGCCGTAGAATTGGGTTCCTATCATATCAAGATGGTCTTGAATTGGTAGAATTTTCGTTTCCTCATGAAGGTGCTGGATAGGGGTGATTTTTAGGCAACCTGTTATTGTACGCAAGGCGGTGTTTTGTATTCATGTAGTTTACTTCTATTAATAGGGGAGGTTAGAGATTACCAGACTGTTGATCCATAATTGATTGTAGTTCTTGAGAGTGATTTGAATGTTGTTGACAGTGTGGTCTTTTCATTTACTGAAAATGTTTTGGGATAAGGTTCGGAGGGCATTTAATTCCTTTACCTTGCTGTACTTGATTTGGAATGTGTGGTGTATAAGGTGAAGTGCGGTGTCGAAGGTTATTCCTAGTATCTTGGGTGTTTTGTTTATGATGGAGCTGTTTGAGGTTACTTGTGGGTGGAGGGATGATTAGTGTCTGTCTATGGTGCTCAAGGCGATAGATGATTTCTCGGCTTAGGCCCACATTCTGTTGGACGATATCCAAGCTTCTAGGTGATTTAGGTAAGTCTGAGGGAGTTTTGTGGCAGTGGGTACTGCACGGGGTCTGAATATTGGCTATAGTTTATGCTGTCTGCATCTGTCGAGCCTGGTTAATTATTTTTCGAATTGTCTGTAGCGGTAGGAATATCGGTTGTAAATTAGGGTGAACCACAGAATCAGGGCGAACTAGTAGGCATGCTCTCCCTGGAGGTTCTAACATTCTTAATAACTTTACCGTTTTGTCAGTTTGGTTTTGGTGCTTGCTGGAACTTGAAGCTGTGCGCTCCAGACTATAATATTGAGATTATTGCCCTGGCCATTTTATTGTTAATCTGTTTAATGGAAGGGAGAGTTCTAGACATTCTTTGGGATGCAAAGAATGTGTCTGGTTATTCGTGTCAAACAGACTTACTGTGTTATAGCCTAGGAGTATTGTTCTGTGGCGGTAGGTTGTTCCTTGCTTAATCCGCTTTAAACGCATGCGCTTTGGTGTCGCATATAGTTAGAGCTGGTGGACGCTATGAGTGAGATCTTTTTAAACCGTCGTCAATGACTTAGGGACGTTTGAACGGAAGTTTGATGAACTTTTGGGTAACGTATGATTTTCTCCATTTTATGCCATTTAAAGAGGGAGATGGCAGGGATCCATGGGGTCGGTCATTGAAGACGGGAGGTTTGGATCTTTTCTAGGTTTTACAATTTAGGTATGATGATTGCTTGTTTCCAGTGTGGAGGGATATATTGAGAGACCAGGATTCATATTCGAAGATATCCTGTGACTGATTAATATAGTATAGCCAGTAGGTCAAAGTGTTTACTGTAGCAGATTTAGAGATGTTGTCTGATCCAGTAGCAGGGGGATTTTTTAGGGTTTTAATGAGTTTAGTTATTTCTTGTGTAGAGAATGGGGGGTTAGGGTTGAGTTCTAGTTGCGCTGTTTTGAGTTTGCATATTATTCTTCAATTATTTGCATGTGTCAGTTTGTTGGATATATTAGAAAAGTGTTGTGGGATGATATTGCAATGCTGTTTTGGGAGGGGAGGAAGTTGTTGTGTACTCTTAAAGCTTCATTTGTGGGTGTCGCATTGTTCTGGGTGTTGTGGAAGTGTTTTATTATTTGCCACGTTCTTCTCTCTTCAGGTCTGCACATGTATTCGATTAAGTGTTTCTCAATTTTTGTTTTGTTTTATGAGGGGAGATGAGATTAGAGATTTGAGTATTCAGGAGGTTTAATTTGTGCGGCCAGATCTTAGGTAAAACGTCATTGTCTATGGTCGAGCTTTTAATAGCCAATCAAACCTTTTCAGCATGATAGTTGACAAGCTCAAATGTTTCAATCTGTGGTCCTTTGATATGTAAAGGTTTGAGGTTTTTTGGATTACTTTGGTGAGGTCATCTATGGTTTTATGCAGAGAATGGAAGTTGTTTGCTGATGCAGGAAGGTGGGATTCGATGTGTTGGGGGAAATTTTACCAGTTTGCTTTTTAGCAATTTGCGAAAGTTGAAGTTATTTTGGGTTTGACTATTTTTGTTGTTTAACAAGTGATTAATATTGGGAGGTGGTCTGATGAGAGATCGATCAAGTTCTGTATTCTATATGGTGTTGGTAAAGAGCGATGGAGAGTAGAAAGTGATGTCAGGGGATGTTTTGGTTTAGCTTGTTTGGGTAGAGATTCGAGTAGGAAGGTTTTTGTAGTTTACAATTTTTAATGAATCAAGTTCGTTGAGAATGTGGATTCCTCGGTTGTCAGAAGTATATTCTCTGTACCAGGCAGTATGGTGGGCATTGAAGTCGCCTCCTATAATTAAGTTGTTTATTGTATTGATAGGGTATTAAGTCTCGGCTTTGTAATTGTTTGCGGCAGCCCTACGAGATCGTCGGGCATGGGCGATAGTACTGTATATGTTTATCTAACTGTCGTGAAAGACTCTTTTGGTTTAATTTGATGAGGATACGACAATGATTCGAATATCAAGGATGCGGTCATTTTAGTATCGTTGGTAGCTTCAGTTGTGATATTGTGGTAGGATAAGTTGTTTTTGATTAGTGTTAATAGTACATGGTTTTCTGGTTGTGTGTTAGAGCAAATTTAGTCATATCCATAGAAAGGTGTTTTTTGGGTGTTTTGTGGTATGTAGACTTTCTTATCAGGGCTATGTCGATGCTATGTTTGAAGAGAAATGCTGAAATTTCGAAATGTTTGCTGTTTAAACCGTTTATGTTAATTTGGAGGATAGAATTGTTAGTGCTTAAATTGTTAGGGGGTGGAGTGATAGTTGGAGGGTGGTATATAAAGCAGGACCATAAGTTGTTTTGCTGTGGTAAAATCATGAAAGGGGGACATTTTTTTTGTGGATCCATTTTTTTTTTGCAGTGAGAACATTCTATAGATGGTTGATTTCTTATGATGTGTTTATTGCAGATGGGGCAGATAAATTTTTTGGGGAGATGGTTTGGATGAATGTCACCGGATTGTTTAAGCATAGTGGTGGTGATATTGACTAGGTTATTTTTGTTATCTAGATGTAGGGAGATAAAGATGTGAGGGAGTTGGGGGAGATTTTTCGGGAGATTAGTTGTTTTGGCATGCGGATGATTATTATTGCAGGGGATGTAAGGTTTAAAACACAAAATACACAATACAAATATATAGGAAAAAATTAGTACAGAGCAATTTAAACAAATAAGATATAAATGTTATGAAAGTTATATAAATTGTAGAACAGATCGGGCCATCTATATTTTGGCACAAGTTGAAACCCATGAATAGTATTACATTTGTTATATCTAGGTTTAGACAAATATAAATATGGTTATAGTTAGGGTTACAGTTGATTGAGTTTGATGATTTAACATTACATGAGAATGATTATGCTATTACTGTCAGGCATACGTGGATTTGTTCTGTGTAGAGTCGGAGGATGATTGTGAAATATTCTTGATTTCTCTTTTGGATAGGCTATTTTTCGTTCGAGGGAGTCTGTTCCCTTTAGGTTCGGTGAGGAGGAGACCAGTGTTACCTCCGCTCGAGGAGAGTAAGTCGCTGTCCCTGACATCCAAGTGCTCACCTTGATATGGTAGGATTTCAATTCTTTGGAGTTGGATCGGGGATCGCGTTTCTCCGGCGACGCTGCAGCTTTCACCCACATCGCGAGAAGGCGAACTGAATCTGTGGGCATATATATATATAATATATAATATATAATATATATATAATATATTATATTATTATATATATATGATATTATATTAGTATAGTATAAAAATATATATATATATATGATATAATATATATCAGTATATATATACTATATATATATAATATATATATATATATTGATTATATATATATATATATATATTATATATATATATATATATATAATACATACTATATATATATATATATATTATATAGATATAAAATATAATATATATATATATATATATAATATAATATATATATAATATATATATATATATATATTAAATATATATAAATATATATATATATATATATATATAGTATATAATATATATATATATATAATATATATACTATATAATATATATCATAATTATATATATATATATATAATAATATATACTATATAATATAAAATATTATATATATATATATATATATATATATATAATATATATTATATATATATATATAGTATATATATATATATAGATATATATATAATTATATATATATATATATCATAAATATATATATATATATATATATATATATATATAATATATTATATTATATATATATATATATATTATATTATATATATATCTATATAATACTATATATATATATAATACTATATATTATATATATATATATTATATATATATATATATTATAATGATATTATAATATTATAATATATAATTATATATATAATATTATATATATATATAAATATAATATATATATATATAATATATATATTATATAATATATATACATTATATATATATATATATATGTAAATTATATATCTATATATATATACTATTTAATATATATATTAGTATATATATAGTATATATACTATATATATACTATATATATTTTTATATATATATAATATATAGTATATATATATATATATAATATTATATATAACATATTATATATATATATATACTATATATATATATATATATAATAATATAATATATATATATTATATATATATATATTATATATATATTATAATATATTATATAATACTATATATAATATATACTGTTGTATAGTATATATATATATATATATATACATATATATACTATAATATATTATATATATATATATATATATATATATAATATATATATATACATATATATATATAATAGTCATATATGTGTATATTATATTATATAATATCATATATACTAGTATCTAATATATAATATATATATATATATATATATATATATATATATATATATATATATATATATTACAAGATTTTTAAAACCATTTAATATTATTAAGAATATTGTGTATAATATGTTTCTCAGAGCATATCATTATTGCGATCCAACATTCCTACAACAAGAAATTAATTTTATTTATCATACTTTCGAAAAACTGGCCTATCCCCATTTATTAATTAAACAAAAGCAAAAGCATGCCTATCTAAACTTTATTGGTTTGAGAGAAAATTCCCCTGCTAATTTTGAAAATACTAAAGTTGTACCTTTTTCCCCACAACTTCTTGAGCTTAAATTTATGTTTAATCACCTATTTAATATTAATATGGTTTTCAGTTTCCCGGAAACTGTGTCACAACTTTTGATTAATAATAACACTACCAAGCGTGAAATAGCAGGAGGGGTATATAAAATACCCTGTCTTGTGTGCAGTGATTCCTATTATGGAGAAACTCTTAAAACTCTAAAAATTAGAAAAGAGCAACATGGGGGAGAAGTTAGAAGAGGCAATGTAAGTAATGCATTATTTAAACATTTCTCCGAAAAAGAACATGATATTAATTGGGAAGAGGCTGCTTTTGTGTTTTTATCAAAAGAAAAAGGTTTGAATCAGATGATAGAAGCTTATTTCATTTCTAGTGAAGACAATTTTAATGTGTCAGAAGGTTTTTTTAACTTTGATCCTGTCACAAAAAGATTTATAGCAGAAAAGGGAAAAAATTTATTTTTGAAATAAAAATTGGATGAGAAGAAGAAGGAAGTGTGACGTCATTTTGCCTTTTCCCACGTGTATTTTAGTTTTTACCTTGTTAAAATAATAAAGAAAAAGTTTTCAGTTCCGAAGAGGAAACCAGGAAATTAGGTTTCGAAACGTCAACTCATCCCCAAAAGTTAAATTTTCCTTTTTCATAGAAAGTTTTAAATGGTTTTAAAAATCTTGTAATTTATATATATATATATATATATATATATATATATATACTATATATATATATATATATATATACTATATATATATATATATATAATTATTAATTATAATATATATATTTATATATATAATAATATATATATATAATATATATATCATATATATATATATATATATATATATATTATATAATATATATATATATATATATATATATAATTATATATATATGATATAATATATATATATATATATATATATTAATATATATATATATATATATTCAATATTATATATATGTATATATATATTTATACGAGGATGTTGTAATGGATATATAATTGATGTGAAGAGGATAGAACACTTCGAAAATCTGCATAACATTGGCAGTAAAGAAGATGTGATAGTGAATACATGTGGGTTTGATAGTGTATGAAGAAATAGGTATTTTGGGGATAAGGTTGTTAGTAAGAAGGAGGTAATAGGCGGAGTGAGGAAGTTGAAGAAGCGTAAATCAGCAGGTATATATAGAATTACTGGTGAAATGATCGAGAATGGTGGCAATTTGACTGGATATGGGAGATATATATATATCAAAGCTGTTGTTAAAGATATAATTCCGAATGGTTTGAATAGAGTAGTATTATTACCCTTAAATAAGCCTAAGGGAGGTAAGGGTAACTGTAGGAACTATTGTGGAAATACTTTATTGAATGCTATAGGAAATATATATGCTGGTATTTTTTTGAAATATTACGTTCAGCGGCTGAGTAACTGTTTGGCAATGAACAAGGTGCATTTAAAATTGGAAGAGGATGTGCAGATCAAATTTTCACATTGAAACAATTAAACGAGAAAATGAGTGAGAAGAATAAATTGCATTTATTTTTTTTGACTTGTAAAAAGAGAAAGACAGGATTAATAGGGAATCTATATGGGAAGTGTTGGTAATATATTTTGTTGTTGGCAGGCTTCCGAATGGTATTAAAAGTATGCATGTTGATAGTACAAAGTATGTAAGAATAAATGTAGTGGAAAGTGAATTTCTAAATATTATTGGTGGATTAAGTCAGGGATGTGTTATGTCTCCATGGCTGTTTAATTTGTATATGGATGTGGTTATGAAACAATTTGTGGTAGGGATGGTGGGGAATGGTGTTTGACTGATAGAGAGTGGAGAATGATCTGCTTATTATAAGCTAATCATTTTTTTTGGCGAATCTGAAGAAAGCTGGGT